>SJYF01000136.1:7624917-7640790 GCA_006410515.1 Procapra przewalskii
GCAAAGTAATGTCTCTGCTTTTGAATATACTATCTAGGTTGGTCATAACTTTGTGATAAAATACACTGAACAAAGCGTGCCATTTTAACTGCTTTTAAATGTACAGTTCAGTGGCTTCCCTAGGGGCTCACACTGTAAAGAATCTGCCTGCAGTGTGGGAGACCTGGGTTCGATACCTGGGTCGGGAAGATCCCCTGAAGAAGGGAATGGCTACCCACTCCAGTATTCTTGCCTGGAGAATTCCTTGGACAGAGGACCCTGGTGGGCTACAGTCCATGTGGTAGCAGAGTTGGACACGACTGAGCAACTAACACTTACCTTACTCAGTGGTATTAAGAGCATCCACAAGGCTGTGTACCATCTCCACCATCCATCCATCTCCAGCACACTTTTCATCTGGCAAAACTGAAACTCTGTCCCATTCAACACTAACTATACCCCCTCCTCCAGCCCTTGACAACCACCGTTCCTCTGTCCCTAAAATTTGACTGCTCTACTTTGTATGAATGGAATCATAGAGTATTTGTTCTTTTGTTTCTAGCTTATTGCACTCAGAATAATTTCCCTCCTTTTAAAAGCTGAATAATAGTCCATTATGGGGGCTGCTTAGACGGTTCAGTGGTAAAAAAGTATATATATATCTGCCTGCTGATGCAGGAAACACAGGAGACTCGGATTCCGTCCCTGGGTCGGGAAGATTCCCTGGAGAAGGAAACGGCAACCCACTCCACTATTTTTGCCTGGAAAATTCCATGGACAGAAGAGCCTGGCAGGCTACAGTCCATAGGGTCACAGAGAGTCAGACAGAACTCAGTGACTGAGCATGGCAACATTCCATTACATGAATATACCACATATCTATTTTCTTTTATTTGCAAAATATGTATTTACTTACTTATTTGTGGCTGTGCCAGGCCTTAGCTTTGGCGTTCAGGCTCTGGAGTGTAGGCTCAATTGTCCCGCGCTAAGTGGGAGCTTAGCCCCAGCCGGGGGTGGAACCACTGGACCACCAGGGAGGTCCCCTCATGTCTATTTTATTTACTCATCCTTTGCTGGACACATGGGCTGCTTCCACCTTTCAGCTACTGGTGGTAGTGCTGCTGTGAACATGAATGTGCAACTGTATGTCTGACGCACATCCTTTAGAAGGGAAAAATAAGCCCCATTCAGGAGCTGCTGTTTGGAGCCCATCTGGCAGTTCTGGTACAAAACGCCCAGAGAGTCACAGCCCCTTCAAACAAAGCACCCCCATTCGTGTCACCGAGGCCAGCACGGGCATCCCTCGGGACTTTGGTACTTCCCACTCAGAATGCTTCAACCCCAGGGTAATTTAGTGGTTTAAATGGTACAACAGGAATTAGATCTGTGTCTTATTTTCTGATCGTGCGACATGTGGAGTCTTAGTTCCTAGACCAGGGATTAAACCCGTGTCCGCTTTAATGCAAGCATGGAGTCATTCCATGCTTCTCTGGGCCCACCAGAGAAGTCCCTAGATCTGTTAATCATTTTTTTCAATCCTAAGATTTTAAATCGATTGTAAAATTAAGGTTAATGTTATCAGCAGAGGAATTCTTTATTATGTTATGTTCCTTTCGGGGTTGAGTGCTGGTTGCAAACTGTGGGGAACATACATCTTGTATTCAAATTTTTTTGGTATTTTTTCATTTTGCTCCGTGGCTTAACGATACAGTCATTTCTTGTGGTTCTAGGTAGTTCTGTCAAGTTGTCCTGAACACTGGCATGTTTAGGTGTGAATCGTGAATCATCGCTCCTTGGGAAATACAGACTACATTCCTACAAGCTTGCGGTCAAAATGTTGTCATCAACTGATCAACAAATGACTTTGTTTTATGTATCTTTCTGTTTAAAGACACATTATTCAATATAGTTAATCTGTAATGTTAATCCATTAATATCGAGCTGTCACCAACAGCTCTATAACTATATGCTTACCTAACACTTACTTTCTAGGTAAGGCAAGTCACTGCCTTGCCAAACTTAGGAACACTAGACGTAACTTCGGCGGCATACTTGGACTATTTTGAATGCTAAAATCACCAACAAAAAGCCCAGCACAAAAATTAGCAAGATGGGGCACTAAACAGACTTGGGAAAGGACCCTGTTAACACTATGAGCTGTAAGAAGGCAAGGGCTTCCCCGCTGGCTCAGTGGGTAAAGAATCCACCTGCGATGCAGGAGATGTAGGAGCCACGGATTCTATCTCTGAGCTTGGAAGATTCTCTGGAGAAGGAAATGACAACCCATTCCAGTATTCTTGCCTGCAAAATCCCATGGACAGAGGAGCCTGGCAGGCTATAGTTCAAAAGGTCAAAAAGAGCTGGACATGACTGAACAACTAAGCGTGCATTTAAGAAGGCAGGTATTGACCTCAGGTTGAAATGTGTGTGTCTCAGATTTGTGACTCGACTTTTTGTCTGCCCTGCCTCCAATGACACATGTCCTCGAATCTGCGTAACAGCACCTCAAGTATGGATTGTGGGGTTACAAATAAAGTTTAGTGAGCAAGGGAACCTGGACACGCAGAATCCGTTGAGTAGTGAGGCCCGCCTGCACTTTCAATGGCACCATTACATTCCATCACGTTGATAAAACTTCATTTAGTCAATGAGGCCCCAGGGCAAAGAGGTGTGGATTTTCCCTGTTACAGATGATGCCACAGTAGGTAACATTGCAAAGAGAGTTGTCTTTTTTTTTTCATTCTTTCCATGGGGCTTCCCTGGTGGCTCAGTAGTAAAGAATCTGCCTGCCAAGGCAGGAGACATGGGTTTGATCCCTGATCCGGGAAGCTCCCACATGCTGCAGAGCAGCTAAGCCCGCGCACCACTGCTGAGGCTGCGCTCCGGAGCCTGGGAGCCACAGCTGCTGAGCTCGTGTGCTGTATCCACCGCAGCCCGCCTGCCCTGAAGCCCACACTCCACAGCAAAAGAAGCCCCTGCAAAGAGCAGCCTGAGCACCGTAACGAGAGGGTACCCTGCTTGCTGCAACTAGAGAAAAGCCGGAAGAGAGACAAGACAAATGAGTTAAGTCCTCCCTATGGAATAAACTGCCCAGCTGGGCATACTGGTGGGCAGTGGGGTGGGTGGGGGTAGGAGGTGTAGCAGGTGACTTTCCCGCATCCGCTAGGCTCAACATATCTCTTGGCTGGGACCCATACGTGACCACCCTGGACAACGAGATGCAAGGCTTCTGGGTCCTGGGAAGGGTTTCTTCTTGCCTCGGGGATGAGACAGTTCTGCCGTTGCTCTGGCCACGGCTTGTCTGGGTTTAGGCCTGGAGCTATGATGAGGAAGAGGAGAGATGGGAAGAGGCTGGATTGGATGACACAACTGTGCTGCCAAAGGACCAGCCCAGGCAGAGCCCGCCAGCTCCTCCGGGCTTCTGGGGGTGTGAAGTCTTCCACTTCCCTTCTGTTCCAGCCGTTTTGCAGCCCTGTCGCAGCACTGCTAAGGACCTGGGATAAGAGTCTGCTCACACGACCTATGCCCTTCACCACCTCTTAGAACTCCCCCAGTTGGCTTCCTGGAATCCCCAGGCCAAACTCGGCCAACACCCAGCGGTCTCCAGAGCCTGTGCAGTGCCCCCAGCTGCCAGCCTTCCAAACGGCGGCTGAGGTCTGTTAGTGGCTGATGAAATCCACCTGCTCACTACCGGCATTAAAAGGTTAAGTAGGGACTTCCCTGGTGGTCCAGTGGCAGGGGGCCCGGGTTCGACTCCTGGTCAGGGAGGTAAAGATCCTGCATGCCACAATGAAGACAGAAGACCCCACATGCCACAACCAAGACCTGGAGCAGCCAAATAAATAAACAAATAAATATATATATTTTAAGTTAAATAGACTAGCAGCAACATGAATGGACCTAGAGATGGTCATACTAAGTGAAGAACGTCAGACAGAGACGAATGTCTTATGGTATCACTTACATGTAGAATCTTATAAAGATGCAAATGAGCTCATTACAAAACAGAAACAGACTCACAGACAAAGAAAGCAAACTCATGGTTGCCAAAGGAGAAAGGAGTTTGGAGAAAGGAGAAAGGAGTTCGGGATAAACAGATACATAGCACTATATATGAAAAAAATAAACAAGGACCTACTGTGTAGCACAGGGAAAAACTATATTCAGTATCTCGTGAAAGCCTATGATGGAGGGGGACTTGCCTGGTGGTCTAGTGGCTACTGTTCACCTTGCAATACAGAGGACATGGATTCAATCCCTTGTCCAGGAAGATCCCACACGCCTTGAGCAGCTAAGCCAGTGCTCACATCTACTGAAGCCCTCTTGCTGAGAGCCTGTGCCCTACAACAAGAGGAGCCACCGCTCGCTGCAACTAGAGAAAGCCCTCCAGAGCAGCAAACACCCTGCTCAGCCAAAAATAAATGAATAACTCTATCTAAAAAAAAACATAATGGGAGAGAACGTGAAAGAATAAATACGAATCACTTTGCTCTACATCTCAGGCTAACACAACATAGTAAATCAACTTTACTTCAATAAAAAGTAGTTTGTTTTGAAACAAACAGGTATGTAGACTAGTGAGGAAAATACAGCGCCTTGCTCATAGGAAAGGGCAATACTGTTTCCTGAATCTTTTGTTTTAATTAGTCACACACACACACAAAGTTGCCACGGAAACGCATTGTTTTCGTGCATCACGGACAGGAGTGGACCCCTAGCTCCAGTCTGCCTCTTTCTGTCCGAGAGCCTCCGTCCAGGCTGGTGCAGGCCCCCTGCCCCCCAGAGCCCCCCGTGCCCTCCCTGGCGTCAGCTCGCAGCTGCGGTGGCCACGGCAGCAGGAGCCTCAGCTCTGGTCCTGGGGGATCACGCTGAGGTCCGTGGGAAGCATGAGCCTCTGAGAGGAAGCAAGAAGGGACGAGGGGCTGTCAGACACTTGGAGGAGTTCCTGGAATGTCCTCCGTCTGCGGTGATGGAACTTGGCATAAAGGCACCAGGTCCTCCACACCTGGAGCGTAGGGGCCCAGACTCTTTCAGGCTCTCCCAGGGGTGGGGGCAGGCACCCCTGAAGTCCTCCCCTAGCTGCGGCCCTCCCTGTGGGCGGCGCAGGAACCCCAGCGCCCGTGTGGGTTCTGATTACCACCATCTCTGCAGCCTGTGAAGCTTTTGAGCTGGCATGTCACCTCCTTTGATGGGGGAGGAAGCCGGTTCTGAGAGATCAAGGGACTTTCCAGAAGTACCCATGGCAGGGGGCATGTGGCAGGCCTGGGCTGCAATCCGGGACTCCCAAGCCACCGGCTTTATGTGGAAGCTCTGCTGCTGCTGCTGCTAAGTCACTTCAGTCGTGTCCAACTCTGTGCGACCCCATAGATGGCAGCCCACCAGGATCCCCGTCCCTGGGATTCTCCAGGCAAGAGTACTGGAGTGGGTTGCCATTTCCTTCTCCAATGCATGAAAGTGAAAAGTGAAAGTGAACCCAGGATCCTTCCAAAGACCAGTCACTATGTACTGACTCTTGCAGTGAGAATTTTCTCTCTGTGGCTTTAAGGGTAACAGGAAATTGCCTGCCCAGGCCCCTTGAACTCCCACGAGGACCCCTGTCTTATCCGGTCCACTCCAGAAACAATGGTGAGGGCCAAAGCTCCTTCCACCCGCCCCCTGCAGAACAAGCCGTATTAGGAGCTCCTGGTTCCCTCAAGGGCTCTCAGGCCTGGGCTGGCCCTGTGCCAGGGAAATAGGTGCCTGCCCTGGGGTGTGAGCCCGGGAGGGGCAGGATGCCGGCAGGAGGGGCTGGTGAGTCAGTGGCCAGGCTCCTCTGCTTTCCTCCCCTCCCTCCATCGCTTCCTCCCCTAGGACCGCACCCACCCATTCAGAGACCCCCGCCCTCCTTCCCACTGGCCCAACTTCTCATTGACTCAACAGCACAGATTTACAATGTAATATGAACTAGGATAATAAAAACATCCTTATTCCTCCAAAGTCTAAAGGGCTTTTCCTTCCAGTCTAAAAAAAAAAAAAAACCTAAGCATTTTGGGGAACACATTCTCCCCAACGTTTTTCAAAAAGCTTGTGTACCTTAGAAAAGTTAGAAAGTATGGGAAAGATGCAAAGAAGCAGTATAAATGCGTACTGCTCCCCACAGTGGCCTCATAGACTTCCCCATTCCCCAGCCCCACCACCTCTCTTGGCTCCACTGTGCTTATTAACCTTGTGACCCTTCCATTGTCCCCAGGAAGTCCCCCAATGAGCCCCTGGGCTCAGGGGAGGTCTCCACCTCCTCCTTCCCCCCGGGAACCGCAGACACCTTGTGACCAGTGGCCATGTTCCTGCCCTCACTCGGGCACCGAGGACCCAAGGATGTCACACCATTCACTCTAGTCCCCGGGGACTCCTGCCGAGCTGGCTCCTTCCCTGCTAGTCTAAGACCAGATCCTCGAAAACAGGTGCTGGACCAATGTCACCTCCTCTCAGGAAGCTGTTCTTGTTTACCCCTCCCTAGGTCCTGGATGGAGGACTCTGCCCTGTGGTCTTCGAGTCCTTGGTGTGGGGCAGCAAGCCTGGCATGACGCCAGGTGCCCAGCATGTGCGGTTGATCGCCTTGAGCGGGAGGCAGGAGGTAGCCTGCTGGACTCTCCACTCACTGGCAGCTCAGGCTCGCCTTTGTGGGCCTGATGCCCCCCCAGCTGGCTGCTCCTGGGTGGACTGGCCTTTCTGCCAGGTTGCTGTTGTTTAGTCCCTAAGTCGTGTCTGACTTGCAACCCGATGGACTGTAGCCCACCAGGCTCCTCTGTCAGTGGGCTTTCCCAGGCAAGAATATTGGAGTGGGTTGCCATTTCCTTCTCCAGGGGATCTTCCTGACCCAAGGGTGGAACCTGAGTCCCCTGCCCATTTCTGCCAGGAGCTGGGACCAAATGGGAACAAACACCCATCTGTTTTATCCTCACCCATACCCTCACACACAGGGAAGACTAGCCAAGAACGTGCTGTCCAAGAGGACAGTGTTCAGGGAATTCCGTGGTGGGCCAGTGGCTAAGACTCTGAGCTTCCAGTATAGGGTACCTCGGTTGGCTCTCCAGTCAAGGAACTAGATCCAACATGCCGCAGCTAGGACCCAGCGCAGCCAAATAAATTTTTAAAAAAGAGAGAGGGGAGGATGTTCAAATAAACACATCACTCCTCCCACCCAGCGTCATGTGGGCAGAGAGAGAGAGTCAGATGGGCAAGTAGGGAAGGGGCTGGGGGAGGGGGTGTGTGCGAAGTCTTTGAAATAGATCAGAGGACTCCGGAGCCCCACACCTGTGTTATCTGGCCCCCCTGGGTGGAAGTCCACAGAGACCCCACCCTGGGCTGCACTCTGGGTCCAGCCTGCGGCAGGAGTGACGGAGCTGAGCACCCGAGGAGCCGTGGGCCTGTGTTCTGCTGCAGTAGAGCTGGCCGAGACAGAGACCATCTGACTAGGTAGCGGCAGCTGAGGGGCGGGGAGGCTCACGGTAGAGGAGGAAGCAGGGAAGGGCTGGTGAGAGCAGTCAAGGCCGGGAGCCGCGTGGGGCGCCTCCATCCCACCCCACTCTGGTCTACTTCCTGCCCATGCCAGTCAGGACAACACTCTAGACACCTCTCGCCCCTGGGAAAGTCCTCCAGGCAGAGCACCCCCGGTAGGGCGCTGGCTGCAGGTGGGGCGTGCTTATCACTGAGACTTCTTATCTGGGGCTCCATGGTCCAGGGGCACTCGGGGTGCCAGGGCACCCAGGCGCTTCCTTCAGGGCACCTGCTGGGAGAAGAATTCTCTGGGGACTGGCCTTCCAGCAGCAGGCTTGGTGGCCTGTCTTGTCCGAACTGAGAGAGGCCACAGCTCAGGGAAGGTTGCATGTGGTTCAGCCGAATTCTTGGAGGAAGAACAGGGCCTAAAGGAGGGCAGTGTGCGGAACTGACGATGGGCTGTTGGTTCCGAGGGTCCCTCAGCTCAAACCTGTCCTGCTGTGGTCTGCTCTGCCAAGCGGGCTGGACTCTGCCAGCCACAGCTCCCAGCTCCCTCCAAAGCTGGATTCTTTTTCAGTTTTTTTTTTAAAAAATATTTATTTGTTTATTTACCTGCACCAGGTCATAGCTAGGGGCTTCCCAGGTGGCACAGGGGTAAAGAATCTGCCGGCCAATGCAGAAGATGAAAGAGAGGCTGGTTCGATCCCTGGGTCAGGAAGATCCCTGGAGTAGGAAATGGCAACCTGCACCAGTACTGTTTCCGGGGAAATCCCACGGCCAGAGGAGCCTGGCAACTTACAGTCCATGGGGCCACGGAGAGTCGGTCGCGACTGAGCATGCACGCATACAATTTGACTCGGTCCTTAGTTGCGACATTTGGGATCTCACTCCCTGACCAGGGATCAAACCTGGGCCCCCCGCACTGAGAGCATGGAGTCAGCCCCTGATCATCAGGCAAGTCTGGAACCTGGATTCTGGCGAGGTTCTGGCACTGGGAGAACTTGAGGGGGTTCCTGTCACCAGACCTCCTTGGGGTTTTCTCCAACCTTAAGGCCCCTGTGCCTCTGCTCTGGGGAGACCACTGGCCTCAGCACAGCCCCTCCCCACTGGGCGGGGTCCCCCTCACAGGACTCCTGGTGCGTGGCAGTCGCTTTGAGTACTCATCAGCGTCTGGAGCTTCAGCTTCTTCTCTCTGCCCTTTCGGCCTTGCAGCAGTGGTGCAAACAGTCCCCTATGCTGCATCCTATCTGCCCAGAACTTCCTGGGCATTCCCTTCTCTCCCAAACATGACGGGCACCACTTACTGTTCTTCCCACCTAGTCTCCATCCTCCCCCGTCAGGCATCAAACTCCCCAAGGCGGGGGTCGTGTCTTCTGCCTCTTTACAGTCCTGTGGTTCCCATGGGGTAGGGGCTCAATAAATATTTGTTGAGTGAATACATGGGATTTAAGTGGGATTGTCTTCCTTTTTCCTTGCAGTCTGACTGTACACATTTGTATACATTTCCTTGCAGTCTGAGTGTATATACTCCTCTGAGTCCTGGGAAGCCCTGGTCTGAACAAGTGAATATCTAATCCCTTAATCCAAACCCTGGAAAGAATACCAAATTCTCACCCTGAGCAAGCCTGTCCTGACAGCGTCTCTAAACTCCAGGAGCCTTTAACAAGTGAGGCTGTGCACCCTTACTTTTTCCCTGTCTCGGGGTGCTCTTTGTTCATGCATCGCTCCTTTAAGACAGGATCCATGACTTACCGTATCTGTTTTATTACTGTCTTTTTATTCTTATAACCCCCGAGAGCAAAGCATGAGTCTAGAATAGTAGCAACACCTCAGTAAATATTTCTTGGTTTGCAACTGAAATTCGTTCACGAGAGACTCACACTTTCTAAAAAATTGTATCTATTTATCTAACTGTGCCAGGCCTTTAGTTGTGGCATACAAACTCTTAGCTGTGGTGTGTGGGGTCTAGTTCCCTGACTGGAGAGTGAACCTGGGCCCCTCCACTGGGAGTGAGGAGTCTTAGCCACTGGCCCACCAGGGAAGCCCGAAGACCCGCACTTTTCAGTAAGAGGTTTAGACAACCACCAACAGTAATGTGGTGTGTGCTCACATTTCTTGTGCGATGCTTCCAGGAAGGTCCTTACTGCAAGCCCAGAGTTGCTGAGGAGATCTTTGCTGATGTTGCCCCGCCGTTGAGGCTCAGAGCGGTTAAGTCACCTGCCCAGGGTCTCACAGCCACTAGGCAACAGAGCCAGGCTTCTCCCTCTCAACTGACCGACTCTGTGTGGCTGAACCTGAACACGTCAGGAGCCTCCGAGGGTAAGGGCTGGGCCTGGGGCCAGGAAGCCAAAGTGGGTCCAGGCCCCTGGGGAGGTTGGAATCTGGGTCCTTCTTACGTGGCCCCTCTCTGCTCCTGCCCCGCTCCTCCGCCGTTCTTCTCGGAGCTTTGCTCTCCCCCAGCCTGACACTTTTTCCTCCCTGCTCTCTCTTGCTATTGCAGCTTCCCAGGGCCTCCATGGGCATCATTTTGTTGGGTCTCAGTGGTGCCCTGGCCGTGGAGGCCTTTGATCCCCGGGTCCTGCAGGGGCTGGGCGAGGTCAGAGGGGGCGAGGCCGGGGACCAAGCTTGGAATGAAGCGAAGGACAGATGCCCCGACGATGAAGAAAAGCTGGGGCAAACTGAGTTTACTTTGCTGCTTCCCAGAAGCATAGAGAATTGAGAGTGGAGCAGAAGGGAGCAAGAGGAACGACTTTTCCTTTTGGAAAACTCAGCTTCTAAAGAAGTGTTACAACAAAGAGGAAGGAACCTGCTTGTCCTAAGCCAGGCCTGAGCAGAGCCCTACCTCCCTCTCTCAGCCCCACACAGTTGACAGACAGCTCCAGGGTCCAGGAAGTTCCCAAACAGGCTTTTACATACAGCCTTGCCTTACGTGTGTGCTCTGCCCTGTCGTGTCCAACTGTTTGTGACCCCATGAACTGCAGCCCTCCAGGCTCCTCTGTCCTTGGGATTCCCCAGGCAAGAGTACTGGAGTGGGTTGCCATTTCCTCCTGCAGGAGTTCTTCCCAACCCAGGGATCCAGCTGCATCTCCCGCATCGCAGGCAGACTCTCGACCACTGGCTGAGCCATCAGGGAAGCCCATTTACATATAGACAGAGTAGAAGAAACTGGCTGAACCGCAGGTGAAACTGGGGATGTGGATAAGACAGCACGGTGAGCTTCCCAGCTGGAAGGTTCTGGAATGAGCTTGGGGGGGGGCAGGTGCGTGTTGGGAGAGGGGGTGGGGATGTCAGAATATTTCCTTCTGACCATTGTGCAGGCAAGTTAAAAAGCTGAAAACATTGAACACCGAACAGTGTTCATCTTTCCTTTTAATCAGCTGACTCTAGAAACCGTCTCAGCTGTTTCTTTATAATTAGTCAAGTATCTAATTAATAAGTGAACTAGTGAAAAGGTTGGACGACTTCCTAAAACTCTTCCTCAGTTGCAGTCGCTGGGGTTAGTTTTATGTTCACCCTTTCATCTTGTTAAAAAAAAAAAAAAGCTGATGAGCCAGCTTAGAGGAGGCAGGGACTCAGGGGGCCCCCTGCTCCCTGCCCCAGGCCGGACACAGGCACAGTGTTTGCTCTTAAGGGCCAGGCAGCGAGACTGTGAGTCACCTGGTCCCCTGCCCACCCAGCGCTGGCACCAGAAGACTCCCACACTAACAGAGAGATGGAGAGAGGAAATAAACAGCGTCTGCTCTCACCTTAAAATGCAACGATTCAAAGCCTCCTCAAGCTTGGAATTTAGGTTTTGAAATTAATACTGTTTTCAGATGAGAAATCTGAATTCAACCATAAACCAAACAAAAAGCAGACTTAAACATTAAACTCTCTAAAGGCTCATCCGTTGCCTGTGGAAATGTAAAATGGCCCAGCCACTCTGGAAAACAGATTGTCCACTGCTTAACAAAAAATGAGGCACTTACAGAAATCATACTTACTCTGGCATTTACCCAGAAAAGTGAAAATTACATCCACCCAAAAGCCTATATGTGAGCGCTCATAGCAGCTTTATCAGAATAGCTAAACATTGCAAAAGACCAAAATGTTTCTCACTGCGTCAGTGGTTAAACAAACTGCGGTAAATCCACACTATGGAATATTACGCAGCAATGAAAAGGGACCCACTCCAGAAAGGCACATGATTTGGATGGACCTCAAAGGCGTTATGGGGCTTCCCAGGTGGCAGAGTGGTGAAGAAACCACCTACTGGTGTAGGAGATGCAGGGGACCTGGATTCGATCCCTGGGTCAGGGAAACACCCTGGAGGAGGAGATGGCAACCCACTCCAGTACTCTTGCCTGGAAAATCCCATGGACAGAGGAACCTGGTGGGCTACAGTCCTTGGGGCTACAAAGAGCAGGACACAACTGGGCAACTGAGGCATGCATGCAGACATTATGGTGAGTGGAAGAAGCTAATCATTAAAGACCATGTACTGTATGATTCCGTTCATTTCTGTGACTTTCTCGAAATAAGAATATTACAAAGATGGAACTAGTGGTTTCCAAGGGTGAGGAAGGGTGGTGAGAGAGGATAAGGTCAGTTCAGTTCTGTTCAGTTGCAGTTGTGTCTGACTCTTTGCGACCCCGTGAATCACAGCACACCAGGCCTCCCTGTCCATCACCAACTGGCCTCTGAGGCTGGGAGGATGAGGTTGGGTGACCATAATATGGAAGCAAGGGTTTCCCTGTTGGTCCAGTGGTTAAGACTCCATGCTTCCACTTCAGGGGACACAGGTTCAATCCCTGGGCAGGGAACTAAGATCCTGCATGCCACCCAGCGTGGCCAACAAAATTTAAAACACAAGCCGGAGGGAGGTCTTCACGGTGATGGGATGGTTCTGTGTCTTGACGGTAGTGGTTATGTCAATCTACACGTGTGAGAAAAAGTCATGGAATATGGATATAGCTTACGAACATTAGTTACCTGGTCGACATTGTATTAAATAGTAGAGAGTTATTATGAAAGCTGTGACTACTGTGTGGGAGACCTCTCTGAAATGTCTTTGCATCTGCCTATTAATCTATAATCATGACAGAAGTTTTAAAATGTGCATTTTAGTGTGAAAGACTCTAAAATAAAGGTATTTAGGCAAAGGTCTGTAAGAGCCATCTTCAGGGAGCAGAGCTAGCCGGGAGCAGGCCAACCCCCAGCGTCCACACTGTCCTGCTCTGTCATCATCGTTGATACAGAAGAGCCAGAGATGCTTGGCCACAGAGGTGATGTGAGGACTCAAGGATCCTTGTTGAATTCTGCATGCCTAGAGTTTTTGGTCCCTTGCTCCATGGGAAGACCCTCACTGTCTTGGGGTACAGTGGCTAGATGGAAGTATGCCTGCAGTCACCATGGACCACCTGTGAATCCAGGTCACGAATTTTGCCTTCTCTGCCCCTTTTTGCTGTCCTGAGCTCCCAGTTTTAGAATCCACTCTCTGGGAAAACCCGCTCTCTGCCTTAGAAAAGCACATGGCTGTCTGTGATGCCTCAGGTCCACAGACTGAGAATCTGGGACCCCAAGGCCTGGGGCTCAGTGGTCAGCTCTGTGGGTAGAAGCGGCCAGCATACTCAGGAGGCCCAGGGCAAAGGAACTTCTGCTAGACTGGCCCTGCTGTCTCCTCTCCAGCCCAGCACATCTGCTCGTGGCGATCAGAATCAACCACCAAGGACTTCCCTGACCATCCAGTGGTCAAGATTCCAAGCCTCCACTGCCGGGGGGCTCAGGTTCGATCCCTGGTTGGGGAACTAAGATACTGCGAGCTGCATGGCATGACCAAAACAAAACAAGACAGAATCAATCACCAGCTGGAATTCTCCCCTCCTCCCCTGTTTTACGTCTCCATCCACGACCCAGATATGACGCATGCTTGGTCTTATATTCCATGCTAGGAGCACTCACTTAAGGAGCAAGCAGATGCAAAAGAGCACGTACAGAATAAATCCATTAAATACACACATATGTGTATGAATGGGCTTCCCTGGTAGCTCAGCTGGTAAAGAATCTGCCTGCAATGCAGGAGACCCTGGATCGGGAAGATCCCCTGGAGGAGGGTACCCACTCCAGTATTCTCGGACTTCCCTGGTAGCTCAGATGGTAGAGTATTCACTGGCAATGCAGGAAACATGAGTTCAATCCCTGGGTTGGGAAGGTCCCCTGGAGGAGGGCATAGCAACCCACTCCAGTATTATTGCATGGAGAATTCCATGGACAGAAGAGTCTGGTGGGCTACAGATCATGGGGTCGCAAAGAGTCAGACATGACTGAGCACGCATGCATACATGCATATATATGCATTATATTTAATACATAAGGATTCCTTGAGAATTAAAACTAAATTTGTGATGAGAAAACATCAGACAAGGCTGAATGGAACGACATGGTACACAATAATTGATCAGTGTTCCTCAAAATACTCAAGACAAAGATGGTGGGAATCGGCCCAGTTGAAGTAGACGAGGGACCTCCCTGGTTGTCCAGTGGTTAAGACTTCACCTTCCAATGCAGGGGGTGCAGGTTTAATCCCAGGGAGACTGAGTCCACATGACTCGTGGCCAAAAAGCCAAAACATAAAACAGAAGCAATACTGTAACAAATTCAATAAAGACTTTAAAAATGCTCCACATCGAAAAGAAAAATCTTAAAAAAAAAGTACTGAAATGGTCATGTACACATGGCTGTGTTTAAAAACGATAACCACAAGGACCTATTGTGTAGCACACGCAACTCTGCTCAGCGTTATATGGCAGCCTGGATGGCAAGGGGGCTTGGGGGAGAATGGATCATGTACGTGTAGGTCTGAGTCCCTTATAGCTTGTATATGGCTATACCTCAATACAAAATAAAGTTTTTTTTTTTAATGAAATGTAATCAGAAAATCAAGTTAAAATTAAATCTACTTAATAAAAAAAAAGAGTAGATGAAGGAATTATGGCCACCAAATGCCACTCGGAATTCTGAGCTGGATCCTGGATCAGGAAGAAGACACTTGTGGGGAGTTCAGGACAACCTGAACAACTGATAGTCTAATATTGATGCTAATCCCCCGACTTTGACAGTTGCACTGTGTAAGATGAGGCCCTGAAGGGAAGCTAAGTAGGGAGTACCTGGGAGCACTCGTACTATTATTGCCAGTGTTGGTATAAATCTAAAATTATTTAAAAAAAAATAAATGCATGAAATGCAATCAGTGACAGTACCCTACCCCACCCGCTAAGATACCTAAGGCCCTAGAGCCCAGCACTTTTCTCTCCCCAGAAATTCCATCTGCAGGAGCCCAGTATCCTGGGGGTGACTGATCAGAGGGCCCTGCATTCCTTACTCTGGCAATCCCATCCCTCCAGCCTTCTGCCAGCTGGCCTCTCCTGGAGTCCAGGCCCTTCCCCCTCCTGCCCCCCAGCCTGGAGATTCAGCCTGTCCTTTGAGGTCTAACTGCAAAGCTGCCTCCCAGGGAATAGGCCGGGACTCCCCCTTGACTTGACAAGGTTGGACGGCCTCTTCTTGCTTGTACCCGGCCCAGCACAGCGGCTGCCCACCGAGCGTCGACTGACTGTATTGCAGAAGCGCTCGTGGGCTTCCTAGGCAGATGGGGAACCGGCAGGGTAATGGCCCCGTCACCAGCGGCCGGTGTGACTGACACGGAACACGGGCTCCAAAGAAGTCGAGGAGTCCATCCCCACCCTGGCCATTCTTGTGGTTGTTCCAAGGTGAGGGGCGCACCCGGTCCAGAGAACTCTCGGGAGCACAAAGATGCATTAGTCTGGTGGGACGCCCTCCCTTGTACACCCAGGCCTGGCAGAAACCTACTCTTGGCTGGGGTTTCAGCTGGAGCCACCCAAACACCTGACCCACCCCACCTGGCTTCCCTTTCTTATTGCCACCAATGGGCATCCTTTAGCCAGTTTATGTCAAAAGGTGCTCAATCAGGCTGGCCTTCCAGGCAGATGACAGGATGAGAGGACCTTCCCGCCCAGTTGGAGGCTGGAACCACTCTGTCTTTTCCTTCCTGCCTAGGGCCAGTGCTGCCAATTCAGAGCAGCACCACAGAGGTATGGAGAGAGCAACACGGCAACACACATCACCATACGTAAAATAGATAGCCAGTGGGAACTCAGATCAGTAGCAACTTACGGGGTAGGATGCGGAGGCAGGTGGGAAGATGTTCAGGTGAGAGGGGACGTGGGTAAACCTGTGACTGATTCATGCTGATGTTTGGTAGAAACCAACACAATACTGTAAAGCAATTACTCTTAAATAAATTTAAAGAAAGATGCTTGTATATCTTTGAGATTAGTTGTTTGTCAGTTGTTTCATTTGCTATTGTTTTCTCCCATTCAGAAGGCTGTCTTTTCACCTTGCTTATAGTTTCCTTTGTTGTGC
>SJYF01000136.1:7657060-7669069 GCA_006410515.1 Procapra przewalskii
CAGTATTTTATAAAGCTTTAAATAGAACATAATTTTTAAAAATTGTTCATCACTATGTTGTATACCTGAAACTTTCATATTTCACATCAACCATGTTGCTGTTGTTCCGCCACTGAGTTGCATTCGACACTTTACGACCCCACGGATGGCAGCATGCCAGGCTTCCCTGTCCTTCACTGTCTCCCAGAGTTTGCTCAGACTCATGTCCATTCACTCAATGATGCTATCTAACCATCTCATCCTCAATATACTATACTCAACTCTACTCAATTTTAAAAGAAAAGTAGCCGTTGTTTTTTGAAAAAAAAAAAAATTCTCTTTAAACTTATACAATATTACTTATAAAAATTTGTTTTACTGTACTGACACATATTCAAATTATCAGATAAATGCTTCCTGTAGAATGTGGCCTGTACAGAAAAGTGACAGGGCTGTTAGTTCCGGTTTGGCCACGTGATGTAGGACATCGTGGAGGGCCTATCAGGTTCAGCGGGGAGCTCAGGGTCAAAGGCCACTGCTGTCAGACTAGGTTCTTTCTTCTTTCACCCAAGAAGTCATAGGTCTGCTCGGAAATGTCGAAAGGTTCATGGACCCCCTCTGGCGACAGCAGAACCTGGAGGGCGCCCTCATTTTCCTGGTTTTGCTTGAGGAAGTCGGCGATGCCCTTCCACCGGGCAGCCTCGGTCTCCTCCTCTGCCCATCTAGACGGGGGCAGGAGCGCAGAGTGCAGCAGGGGGAGCACGCAGTCGTGGTAAACCAGCAGGAACACCGCCTTCAGGAGCTCCCTGTCTCCCTGTGAAAACACCCCAACAACAGTCACTGCGAGCGGACCCAGGCTGTTACTTCTCAAGTGTTACATTCTAGGGATTCTGCAGACTAGAAGCCGTCAAGTGAGGGGGTGGGATGGAGTTGCCAGGGATGCCTGGCAGGTAATGGGCTCTGAACCAGCTGTTCAGTCAGGACGTGGACACAGCAGGAGTCACCTCGGGGACAAACGAGAGGTTCGCTCTGAGGGTCTGAGAGGGACTCCTTGAAGCCAGGGCATCCACTGAGCTCCACTGAGGATCTCGCACATTCCATCAAGGAGACTGGGGCACTGGAGTCTAATTCTGGGGACAAGGGTGCAGTTCCAGGTAAGACACAGTGCGAAGCCAGCTGGAGCACTGAATCAGCTCAAGGTTTTACAGGAGAGGGCAGCAAGGGCCGTGCCTGAAATCCAGAGAAGAAGCCCAAGGAGTAAAGGATGTGTTCTCAACACCACCTCCCCAAGAACAGGAGCCAGGTGACATCCCAAGGGCAGGCAGCCCAGCTCCACAGCTCAGGTGGGCATTGCAGGGCTGCAGGCGGTTTGCACTGAGATACGACCCCTCCAGGGGGAGCTGGAAAGGCCACTTCTGCAGGCCCGAGGCCCAGCACCGGTCCACTACTGACCAAGAGCAGCATTAAAGCTGCCAATCTAGGTCGAATGGAAGCTCAAATAAGGATACAATATACACACCTTTTTTTTTCCTTTCAATTTTTAGTGTCTTTCTTTGTTCTCCCATGTTCCTTGGGGAAAAAGTCCAAAAACTATGGACCGTGGGCCCCATGCAGCCCACCTCCATCTCTTTTTATAAACAGTCTCATAGAACCAGCCCTACTCAGGTATTTAATACCACCTGTACTTGCCCTGTATTACAAAGGCAGAGCTGGGTATTTGAGACAGAGAGCATGTGGCCCGCAAAGCCAAAAATATTTACTCTCTGGCCCTTTACCAAAAAAGTTTGTCAGTCTTGGACTAGAGTAGTCAAGCTGCTGCACAGTGATCACTGCAAGTCTGCTTGGGAACAACGCGCGCTGGGCCACGGACGCACAGTCACGCGTGCTCCCAACGCAAGCTGCGCTTGTGCCAATTTGCCTTACTTCTCCGAGGGACCTGATATGGACTTTGAGAGCTAGGGTTTTTGTTTTTTTTTTTAATGAGAGAAATTTGATAGGCAGCTGGAACATTTTGGCTTAGAAACTTCCCCTCAGTTCAATAAAACTCAGTGGTCTGACTCTCTCGGTAAATGTCACATTGCACTTGAAAACACGTGGGTTATTTTCAAAGATTTTTGGTATTGATGCTAATATAATTCCACAGTTAGGAACATAAGAGAACAGAGTCTGCATGATTTCAATACCTTTAGACCATCAAATTTTTGTACTTGTTTTACGTCTCTGGATATGTTCCAGTGTCTCCTACAGTCTATGGGAAGCTGAATAGAATTTGTAGCCTACTGTTGCGGGAAAATTGTATACATCTTAATTATGTTAAATTGGTTCATGGTGTTTTTCAGGTCTACTATATCCTTCTACTTTCCTGCATATTCATTCTATTAATTTTTGAGCTTGATATTGAAACACCACCTAAAAATCTTAATTAATCTACTTAAAAAATAACTGTAATATACAGTGAAATTGTATGTAACTTTGCTCTATATTTCCAAGTTTCCTGTAAATGTGTTATCACACTTTCATAATTTAAAAAATAAAAAAGAAACAGAAAAAAAAAATCTCCCCAAGGAACATGGAAGAAGATAAAAATTGAAAGGAAAAAAAAATGTGTCTGAAATGACTGTGTTGAACAAGTATTTTTTTAAATGCTTAGAATTGATCACCCATGCCCTTCTTCGAAGGAGTCTTTGGAACCATAATCACATGGTTGAACTGTCAACAGGTATTATGAGTATGGCTGCTCCAGCTAAAGAAGACATGTGATTAGGACGCATAGTGAACACTGAGCGCAGAACTGTGAAGCTCGGGGTGGACCACCACGTTACCTTCTCTGATCTTTTTAAGGTATTCTCTTTCTCAGCCCAGGAACTCTAAAAAGCAAACAGAAATACTAGATTAACTTGAGTATTCGCAAGTCTTTGCCACATCTCTGTAAGGAAGCTTACATCAGGGTTAAACACGACGTATAGGACCGGCACACGTAAGAAGTGGGTCTCTAGTTAGGCATCAGGTTCTAAGGACCCATGACCAGATGGAGTAGGCGGGATGTATCAGCAAGCGATCATTCACAAGCTGCAAGTCAGAACTAATCTAACACGTTTCCCTGGTGGCTCAGTGATAACATGCCTGCCAACACAGGAGTGCAGGAGACAGGGGTTCAGTCCCTGCTGCGGGAGGATCCCAGGTGCCTGGACCAACTAAGCCTGTGCACCACAGCTCCTGAGCCTGTGCTCCAGAGCCCAGGAGCATAGCCACCGAAACCCACGCGCTCCAGAGCCTGTGCTCTGCAGCAAGAGACGCCACTGCCGTGAGCTCAGGTGTCAGAGCATGCTGCAATTAGAGAGTAGCCCCTGCTCACCATAACTAGAGAAAAGCCCCAGCCAAAAATAAATAAATACATAAAATCAAAAAAACACTAAGAGCAGAATCAGTGAAACGCTAACCATACAAACTGCACCAACATAGCACTTAACAGTAAGAAATCATTAAGCTTTTAAGGTGAGACAGTCACGAAAACAGAAAACTCTGCCAAATACCATTCTTTTGTACAGTTGTATCTGCTGAGGTGAGGAAAAGGCCAGGGAGAGACAGGATGAAGTGCAGGCTCCCCTGGGGGCTCAGACAGTAAAGAATCCCCTGCAGTGCAGGAGACCGGGGCTCCATCCCTGGGTCGGGAAGATCCCCTGGAGAAGGCAATGGCCACCCACTCCAGTATTCTTGCCTGGAGAATCCCATGGACTGAGGAGCCTGGCAGGCTACAGTCCACGGGGTTGCAAAGAGTCAGACATGGCTGAGTGACTAACACTTTTACTTTCATTTGCAAGTAAATACTTCTAATCTGTGCACAAGGTTTCAGAAAAGGGTCTTTAAAGAAATAAAACACCCAGAGTTCAATTCGCCCCATGAAAGTATGAAATGAAGACCTTCTGGGGCCCAGCAGGCCTCCATCATGACACACACTACCCACCCTGAGTGCATCCATTATGTCCGTCTCCTCCAAGAGCTTCGGGAAGGTGGCCAGCACTGGATTGCTAATTAAATCTGAAATACAAAAGAAGAGGAAGGATTTTGCATAAGCTTCATCCAATGTAATTTATGGCAATAGACATACAAATCTTCATTGAGATTGAAATTACTGTGCCAGATGATTTGCTGATTATACACTCTACCCACTTCAACCTCTTAGGGGGCTGGAAGCTGTCCCCCCTCATCCCCACCTGTCTCCACATCCACACCCCGGGGGTTCTGAAATGAGTCTGGTATCAAGTAGAGCCTTCAGGATGGGAGTAAGGTGGCTCTGAACAGAGTAAGACTGGAAAATCCTGATTTTCTTTCTGTGTTTTTTTCCTACCTCCCTTTCCTCCTCATGACAGAAGTGTGGTGTGATAAGAGGAATCTTCCAATTACAAGGCACCCATGCTCTTGGAAGGCTGAGCGGGAACCAGGTGGCACCAAGATAAAGGCGGCAGAGGGCGGGCAGGTCAGGTCTGACTCCAGTTCCCCGTTGCTTGGGGAGGACCTCAGCCTGGGGCCGACAGACGGTGCTGGTGACGTTGAAAGGACTCGGGAGATGGCCATGTGCCTACATACTACACAGGAGAATACTGATATTTCACGATCAATAAGGGTGCGTGCCAAGACGCACACCAGGAAGGACACGCCCACTGGAAGGACACGCCCACTGGAAGGACACGCCCACCGGGAAGGACACGCCCACCGGGAAGGACATGCCACAAACGGCCAGGGCAGTGGCTTCTACAGTCTTGTTCTCAGTTGAGAAAAATCCTTCCTCTAGGTCTTACTAGGCTTATTCGGATGCTCAGATCCAAATAAAGTCAACAATTTTGAGTAGCCTTCTTACCTATCAAAAAACGTACCAAGCCTGATCCTCTTTAAGGCGTCATGTCATTCAGGAAGTCTTTCTAGAGGCACCGAAACAAATTCGAAGGCATGTGGTGACCGAAAGGCTTAGACCGTGCCTCCTTTAGGGTTACAGTTGTTCCCTGAGGGATGCTGGTGCTTCTCTGAGTTCCATTCTCCTTGCCTCCCCAGGTCGTGCGTCTCCGGGAGAGAACGCGTGTCCAAGCGTGAACTTCGTTCGCCCACGGGCGCTAAGCCACCCTGGGGTTCTCTCTCCTTCTCTATTCCGGCCACACTGGCCTGCTTTCAATTTCAATTCCTCCAGTGCACTCAGCACTTTCTTGCCTTGGGTCTTCAGACATGCTGGTCCTTCTAGCCAGAAGGGATCCAAGCCCATCCATCTCCCCTGTATGTCTCACTCCTGTCTCAGGTCTTGTCTTACATATTCCTTGCTTGGAAAAGCCTTCCTTCATCCTACACATTAATTCAGGTTTTCCTAGTGTACACTCTTGTGTATTTCCCTTCAGAACATTTAAGGTTAAAAAGGATTATTCAGGTAATTTTGTGTTTGAAGTTTGTGGCTCTACCAGGATAAGGATGACAGTGCCTGTCTCATTCATGACAGGGCCCTGGTGTATAGTACCCACTCTATAAAGAATATCCAATAAAACGAAACTTTTTTAGAGGCAATTCTTACAACGCATGCCAATCTCTGGCCAAGTTCAATCACATGTGACAACTCACTGATTTTTTTTTTTACTTTTTAACATTTTACCGGGGAAAAGTTTCAAGCTGACGAAAAAGCTGCAATATAGAACCCTTGAATACCTCTCACTTGGTCTCACCAATTTTACTGATGTTTAAACTTCTTGCATTAAAACCAGTTATCTGTGGGTAATTTATTCTCTTCCCAAAAAGAGGATATGTATACCAAACTCCCAGTAAAAACATTATTAAAGACATTAAGGGAAAGATACGATTACATATGAAATTTGGATCTCAAGTCTCCAGAGTTCAAGAAGTGAAAAGCTTATATGGTAAGGACAGAACACACACTGAACTCATAGGACGCACGCTGAGCAGGAGGAGACTGCGTATGAAGCCACCGGCAGCCACTGATGCTCTTCTGAGTATTTCACTCCAGCTGTCACCATCGGAAGCAGAAGACACAGGCTGGCAGAGGCCACGCTCACTCAGAGCATGGAGCGCTGTTACAGGAAGGGAACTACAAAGACGTCTCACCTGCACTGTTCAGGCTCATCCTGTCTTTCAGGAGAACATCTCCAAGAATCTGGCGATAAAATATCAACAAATGAACGCAGCACATGCTTCCGATTAATGTTTCTGGTAGTAGACTATTAAAGAAGAAAGAATACATTGTTTAAGGTACTCATTAAACAATCCCCTACGATCCAACCCAGGGTGCTGAAGCTGAAGCTCCAATACTTTGGCCACCTGACACAAAGAACTGACTCATTGGAAAAGACCCTGATGCTGGGAAAGGTTGAATGCAGGAGGAGAAGGGGAAGACAGAGGATGAGATGGTTGGGGGCATCACAGGTCGATGGACATGAATTTGAGCAGGCTCTCGGAATTGGTGATGGACAGGGAAGCCGGGTGTGCTGCAGGCCATGGGGTCACAAGGAGTCGGACATGACTGAGCGACTGGACGTGACTGAACTGAACTGACTGTGCTTTTTAAATGTATACTCATCACTCTAATGAAGAGTACTGAGTTTGGCTTAATTATTGAAAAGAATGTTAAGGAAAATTTCCTTAATGCTATGTAAGTTAACTATAACATTAACTATAAGTTGGCCAAGTTAAACTTCAAAAATCTTTTATTTTTATGTATATACTTTCAAGTCACAACTTTGAGTTACACTTTCTGCTCCACATTTGCATATACATCCATGTCAAATGTCAAATAAAAAATAAAAGCCATCAATTAGAAAGAACGGGACTAGTCAGCTGCAAGTTTTAACAAAGCCATGTTGCCACCCCCACCCAATGTGATGAATGCAGAGGAAACATGAGTTCAAGCTTTTTACAGTGCTGGGTGGAACATGGCAGGGTGTGACAGAGCAGACTGAATTCTGACTTAGCTACTTCCAAGCTATGTGCTTTGGAGCTATTTTATACTTGAGTTTTGGTTTCTTCATTTGTAGAATACAGATAGTCATACCTGCATTTCACGTTACTAAAAAGATTAAAATGAGGTAAATGTGGAAAGCTTAAGGGAATGCCTGGTACATAGTAAGTGTGTTCGAGAACAAAAAACTTTGAATATTGAAGGTAAGTTGATATCAGTTTAAAATAGACCATAAGAACTTTAGGATGTTGTAATTTTCATGGTAACCACAAAGAAAAAAAATCTATACACAAAAGGTAATAAAAAGGGAATCAAAATGGATCACTGTGAAAAAGTCAATTAAAAACAAAAGATGGCAGTAAGGGAGGAAATGAGGGACAAGAAAAAAAAATTGAAGATGTACAGAGAATGGATAACAAAATACAGTTGAGTCCTTCCCCATTAGCAATTACTTTAAATGTAAGTGGGTTACTCTCCTCAGTCCAAAGACACAGACTGGCAGAACAGTTTTTTTTTTAAAGCAGGATCCAACTGTATTCTATCTACAAGAGACCCACTTTAGATGTAAGGACATGCAGAGGTTGAAAATAAAAGGATAGTTAAAGATACTCCGTGCAAATAGTAAACAAAGAGAGAAGATACACTACTCAGATATACTGATTCAGACAAAACAGACTTTAAAGCCAAAAAGCTGTTACAAGAGACAATGAAAAATGTTATATAAAGGTAAGAGGGCCAATTCATTAAGAAAACATAACAATTATAACTGTATACAATAAAAATCAGAGCTCCTAGATATATGCCATGACCACCGACAGAAGTGAAGAGAGAAAAAGACCCCCAGTCACAGAGGAGACCTCAGGACTCCACCTCCAATAAGGGGCAGGACAGCCAGCGTGCATGCCACATCGCGGCAGGCGTGTCTGACTCTGTGAGACCTTGGGGACTGCAGTCTGCTAGGCTTCTCCTGCCTGGAGGACAGGCAGACAGATCAGTAAGGAAAGGGAGCTTGCACTGCGCTGCATACCAACTGTAACGGACAGACATGCTCAGAGCACTGCTCGGTAGCAGAATACACATTTCCCTCAAGTGATCAAGGAACATTCTGCAAGACAGCCATGTGCTGGGCACAAAATAAGTCCTAACAATTTAAACGACAAATTATATAAAGTATGCTTTCTTTTTTGCCTTCAAAGTATCTTTTCTGATCTCAATGGAATGAAGCCAGAAATCAACAGCAGAAGGAAAACTGGAAAATTCACAGCTGCTGCTGCTGCTGCTAAGTCACTTCAGTCGTGTCCAACTCTGTGATGTGGATATTAAACCTGAAGCCTGGGGCTTGTCTGGTGGTCCAGTGACTGAGAGTCTGTCTTGCAATGTAGGGAATGTGGGTTCAATCCCTGGTCGGGGAACTAAGATCCCGCATGCCGAGGAGCAACTAAGCCCACGGGCCACAACTATTGGAGCCTGGGCCACAACTGGGGGCCCCAAGAGACCCCAGATGACAATGAGGACGCTGCAAGCTGCAGCCAAGGCACGGCACAGCCCAAGGAGTAACCTCAAAGCCAGACACCTGCTGCACACTGGGCTCTCAGGGGGGACACTGAGCACTGGAGGCAACCTTAGCAGACACTCAGGAACACGTCCCGAGTCACTCTAACATCCATTTTCTAAGTGTTATTTTTAGAAACGCACGAACTGTGCCATAAGCATGAAGAATGACCATAGGAGAAATCTCAAAAACCTGGCAAGCAACGTGCTCTTTTCAAAGGGGAAGACGTCTTTGAGCTAAAAAACCACTTCACGTTACAGAGCAGGTCTTAATTTCAGAAATTAATCCCTTATTCTAATTTCTAGGATGAGAATTTTAGAAGGGAAAGTTAATCACACAAGGTAACATCCAGGCTTCCACTCAGTTGGAAGAGAACAGAATGAATGTGACCCCCACGGGGAGTTTCACGTAATTTAGATAAGAAACCTTGACCACTCCATAACCCTTGCATTTCCAGAAATGTCAAAAATGCAAGATAGATTCTCTGACCACACTTAAACTCGTACACCACATTTGGGACACAGAGTCAGAAATCATCTTTTTCCAGCCCTGCTAAAATTCTGATCTTGTATATACCTGACCTAGACTTCAAGGACTGGCCGCAGAGGAGCATGGCAGCCACCCTGATGCCACCACACGCCTTCTTGTTTTCACACTGTGATTCCCAAGGCTTGTCCTACCTCCCACCCTCCGCTCTGCGGCTCATGTGGGCAGTGTTTCAGATGCATGCCCAAACTTGTCTCATGCTGAAAAACAGCCATTAATTCTGCGAGGGGAAGGGGTGGAAGCTTCCTTCCATTCTCCCCTCCCCTTCTCTCCCAGACCAGCCCGCTCCATCTGGCAGGCGCCGCAGCCAGCCGGTAGGAGAGGCCTGCAGCGCCCACTGCGTGGGCACTCCTTTCCTCCTGGCACCTCACCATAACAGAAAGCAGTGCTGCTGGCTCTTTACCAGACTTTCCTTCAGGGAAATTCTCTGATTTTTCCCAAACCCAAGATGGCCAGAAAGCTCTAAGCTGAAGAAGTAAAGATAAACCTTTCTGACCTCACAGACAGACCAGCAGAACTACAATAAACATGATAACAGGCCCCAGGCAAGTGACTTCCTGGGCTTCCCTGGTGGCTCAGATGGTAAAGAATCTGCCTGCAATGCAGGAGACCTGGGTTCGATCCCTGGGTCAGGAAGATCTGCTGGAGAAGGGAACGGCAACCCACTCCAGTACTCTTGCCTGGAGAATTCCATGGACAGAGGAGCCTGGTGGGCTACAGTCCACGGGGCTGCAAATAGTTGGACACGACTGAGCAACTAACACACACAAGTAACACTACTATTTCCTTTATTTTTAGCAACAATACAATGGAAGTAAAGGAGAAAAAAAGATGAGATACATCAAAAAGGCAAAGGAAAATAAATTTATAGCAAATTTATAGACTCTCCCCAGGCGCAGAGTCTACTCCCATAGACCAGGGTTTCTCAGGATTCAGAACCCACGCACTGGGAGCCTGGGTCTAAATTTAGGGCTTTCCCTCATCAGGAGTTTAAAAACATGCCTTTGGTTTAGGATTTGACATGTACACATGGCTATGTTTAAAATGGATAACCAACAAGGACTTACTGAAAAAAAAATAAAAACTAAAAAATAATTTGAAAAATTAAAAGTCATAAAGCAGAGAGAGAGAGAAAAAGCATGCATTCGGTCAAATTGCATCAAGTTACATCCCGTCAAAACACAGCTCCAGAATCAGAAAGCCAAGTCTTGGTGAAAGGCAAGGATCTATTTGCTCCCTCTTTTGTCTCAGCTGAGGGTGTACACAATCACAGTTGTCTCCGTAAAAGGAGATCCAGGCCCAGGATTCTGGTGCCGCTTCTGTGGTCAAGAAAATGAGCCCCAGGCTTCTCCGGTGGCTCAGTGGTGAAGAATCCGGCTGCCAATGCGGGCGACATGGGTTCCGGGAGGATCCCACGTCTAGCAGGGCGACTAAGCCTGGATGCCACTACCGAGCTGTGCTCTCGAGGCCCGAAACCGCATCTGCTGAGCCCACGCCCCAGAGCCCTTGCTCTGCGACAAGAAAAGCCGCAGCAGTGAAAAGCCCATGCACTGCAGCTGGAGGAGAGAAAGCCCGTGCGTGGCAGCGAAGAGCCCGCACAGCCAGAAATAAACGAAAAGCAGACGGGCCCACACTGGCTCACCTGCTCCTGACCCAGGGAACACCGCTGGCTGGTGAGAGGGCAGGATGAAGCCGGCCCGCAAGGATCCTGGGGAAGCTGGGCACTGATGCAGATTGTAACCAGGCTTCCTGCCCTTGGCTCTACCCACATTGGTGTGTGGCCCTTGGCGTAACAAAAAAGAGTCCCTGTCCCTTCTGTTTCAGGCAGAGAAATTTGACTAAACAAAGATGAAGGTGTGTGTGTGGTTTTTTTTTTTTGCAGCATGTGGGACTAGTTCCCTGACCAAAGATCAAACCTGTGCCTCCTGCAGCGGAGCTGCGGTGTCTTAAGCACAGGACTGCCAGGGAAGTCTCAAGAGATGAAGTCCTTAAGCACCGGGGAGTGCGGACAGAGGTGGGGTAGACTTTAGGAGCAGAGAAGGAGGCTGGCTATTGGTAGCATATTGTGTGTGTGTGTGTGTGTGTGTGTGTGTGTGTGTGTGTGTGTGCTCAGTCATGTTTGACTCTTTGCAAACCCATGGACTTCATCAGGCTCCTCTGTTCACGGTATTTTCCAGGCAAGAATACTGGAGCGGGTTGCCATGCCCTCCTCCTGAGCATCTTCCCGAGCCAGGGACAGAATCCAAATCTCCAGCATCTCCTGCATGGCAGGCGGATTCTTTACCGCTGAGCCACTGGGGAAGCCCTGTTGGTAGCATTAATGCCTTCTTTCTCTACCCACTATGAGAGGCAGGTCAGGGAGAGAGACTGAGCAGGGTTAGCCCCACCTCAAGGTCCACCTCCAGGGCGCACCTGAACCCAGCCTCTCACCTTGAACCCACAGCACAGCCCTTGCACCACAGCCCATGGCTCTGCAGCAAGGCCCGGGCCTCTGGCTTCTCCGTGTCCACGGCCTGTCTCTGGGACAGCCTGCCTGAGGCCACAGTCCTATTGGCAGGTCCCAAGGCCCACATTGGACACTACAAGGAAGTGGATCCTGCAAGTCAGTCAGTCAGTCAGTCAGTTCAGCCGCTTAGTCGTGTCCGACTCTTTGTGACCCCATGAACCACAGCATGCCAGGCTTCCCTGTCCATCACCAACTCCCGGAGTTTACTTAAACTCATGTCCATTGAGTCGGTGATGCCATCCAACCATCTCATCCTCTGTCATTCCCTTCTCCTCCTGCCCCCAATCCCTCCCAGAATCAGGCTCTTTTCAAATGAATCAGTTCTTCACATCAGGTGGCCAAAGTACTGGATTTAAGCTTCAGCATCAGTCCTTCCAATGAACATTCAGGACTGATTTCCTTTAGGATGGACTGGTTGGATCTCCTTGCAGTCCAAGGGACTCTCAAGAGTCTTCTCCAACACCACACTTCAAAAGC
>SJYF01000136.1:7669096-7696838 GCA_006410515.1 Procapra przewalskii
CTTTGGCGCTCAGCTTTCTTCACAGTCCAACTCTCACATCCATACATGACTACTGGAAAAACCATAGCCTTGACTAGATGGACCTTTGTTGGCAAAGTAATTCTCTGCTTTTTAACATGCAGTCTAGGAGAAGGCAATGGCAACCAACTCCAGTACTCTTGCCTGGAAAATCCCAAGGGCGGAAGAAGGGTGGAAGTCCATGGGGTCTCGAAGAGTCAGACGTGACTGAGTGACTTCACTTTCCCTTTTCACTTTCATACATTGGAAAAGGAAATGGCAGCCCACTCCAGTGTTCTTGCCTGGAGAATCCCAGGGATGGCGGAGCCTGGTGGGCTGCCGTCTATGGGGTCAGGGAGTCAGACATGACTGAAGTGACTTAGCAGCAGCAGCAGCTAGGTTGGTCATAACCTTCCTTCCAAGGAGTAAGCGTCTTTTAATTTCATGGCTGCAGTCACCATCTGCAGTGATTCTGGAGCCCCCAAAAATAAAGTCTGACACTGTTTCCATTGTTTCTCCATCTATTTGCCATGAAGTGATGGGACCGGATGCCATGATCTTCGTTTTCTGAATGTCGAGTTTTAAGCCACCTTTTCCACTCTCCTCTTTCACTTTCATCAAGAGGCTCTTTGGTTCTTCTTCACTTTCTGCCAGAAGGGTGGTGTCATCTGCATATCTGAGGTTACTGATATTTTTCCCAGCAATCTTGATTCCAGCTTGTGTTTCTTCCAGTCCAGCGTTTCTCATGATGTACTCTGCATATAAGTTAAATAAGCAGGGTGACAATATACAGCCTTGACATACTCCTTTTCCTATTTGAAATCAGCCTGTTGTTCCATGTCCAGTTCTAACTGTTGCTTCCTGATCTGCCATATAGGTTTCTCAAGAGGCAGGTCAGGTGGTCTGGTATTCCCATCTCTCTCAGAATTTTCCACAGTTTATTGTGATCCACACAGTCCAAGGCTTTGGCATTGTCAATAAAGCAGAAATAGATGTTTTTCTGGAACTCTCTTGCTTTTTCCATGATCCAGCGGATGTTGGCAATTTGATCTCTGGTTCCTCTGCCTTTTCCAAAACCAGCTTGAACATCTGGAAGTTCACAGTTCACGTATTGCTGAAACCTGGCTTGGAGAATTTTAAGAATTACTTTACTAGCATGTGTGATGACTGCAATTGTGTGGTAGCTTGAGCATTCTTTGGCATTGCCTTTCTTTGGGATTAGAAAGAAAACTGACTTTTTCCAGTCCTGTGGCCACTGCTGAGTTTTCCAAATTTGCTGACATATTGAGTGTGGCACTTTCACAGCATCATCTTTCAGGATTTGAAATAGCTCAACTGGAATTCAATCATCTCCACTAGCTTTGTTTGTAGTGATGCTTTCTAAGGCCCACTTGACTTGGCATTCCAGGATGTCTGGGTCTAGGTGAGTGATCTCATCATCATGATTATCTGGGTCATGAAGATCTTTTTTGTACAGTTCTTCTGTGTATCCTTGCAGCTTCTTCTTAATATCTTCTGCAGTTAGGTCCATACCATTTCTGTCCTTTATTGAGCCCGTCTTTGCATGAAGTGTTCCCTTGGTGTCTCTGATCTCTTGGTGTCCCTTGGATCCTCAGAATGGAGCCTAATTCATGATAGTCCTCAGGGCTCTCTCTGGGCTCTGGGAGGAGAGTCGCGTACACACAGAGATGAGACAAGGGAGGCCAGGGACCACAGGTGGCAGGGCAGAGCTTTTACACCGGCAGGAAGAGCTCTACCTTGAAATCACTTCACAAACATTTTTGGGGTTCCTACTATGTTCTGCAACCAAAAAGGGCCTCTATTCCTGAGGTCGGGGCTGAGGGCCCTTCTTTGAGAACCCAGTACACAGAAGAACATTAGCGGCTTTGGGAGAATGGGCCCATTGATCTGCCCGCTGCTCACCCAGTCAGATTGATCTAGATTGTAAAGCATATCTCCAAGCCAGTATGTGAAGCCAAAGAAACACTATTAAAAGCTGTACTTGAAAGATATGCTTGGAAGTGCTTTAGACTCTGGAAAGCTTATTAACCAGAAAAGCAGCAGGCGGTTGAAGAAGCAGGAAGAATGAGGCTGAACAGGATTCCAGCTTTCCTTTTACAAAGACGGCTCCTGTGCTGCTGCTTCTTTTTTTATCTTGAAAAATAAAAATTGTCCAAGAAAAGATTGGCCAGAAAGGGGGGGTTTATAGGCTCTATGGCCATCCGGGGTGGTGGGCAGGGTGGGGGGCAGCCAAGAGTGAATACTACCCATGAGTACACAATTAATGGCTGCTGAAAGATTGAATTGTTAACACTATCATTATAAAACACATTTCAGTACTAGCGATAAGAGCCAGGGGCATTTAAACTGGGAGCATGATCTCAGGAGAGGAGAGCAACCACTCACAGAGAGCTCCAAGTCTCCCTGAGCCTGAGCATCCGCCAGCAGTCAGCGTCCCCGCAGCCTCGCCCCTGTTCGCAGCCACGCGCTCCCACCCACCTCCTGCGCCCTGTGTCCTCCACAGCCCCACATCGTCACACGGCACCTCCTTCCAAACTTCAAAGCCCGATGCGAATTTCTCTGCTCTTACCAGCTACATAGCGCATCCTCGTGACAGCACTGCTATCTGCTATTATATTTACATTTATCTGCACATATGATATTTACATTTATTTACGCATTTGACAATACTAGGGCTTCCCTGGTGGCTCACACAGTAAAGCAATGCAGCAGACCCGGGTTCGATTCCTGGGTCAGGAAGATCCCCTGGAGAAGGCAATGGCAACCCACTCCAGTATTCTTGCTTGGGAAATCCCATGGACAGAGGAGCCTGGCAGGCTATACAGTTTACAGGGTCACAAAGAGTTGGACATGATTGATCCACTGAGCACACATGCACACATATGATAATAATAGTAATAATTATGATACTTATTGTGTATTACTGTGAGGCATCTACCATAAATACTAGGGAAATGCTTTATATTTTTTCACTTCCTTAAACCTCATTAGAGCTTGATGGGCTTGATGTTATTATGTCCATTTTAAAGACATAGACCTTGAGACCCTGAGAAAGATGGTAAATGGCTTGTCCAAGAGACTCCTGAGTTGGACATGGATAGACCTGGGATGCTACCCATGTAAAAGCTCCCTAAAGAAGATGCAAACTAGAACCACCATGAGATACCACTAATCACTTATTAAAATGGGCAAAACAGAAAAATCGATCATATCAAATGCTGTCAAGAATACTGGAGTAACTGGAACTCTCATACATTGCTGGAAAGAGTATAGAATAGCCTGGTCATATTGGAAAACAGTTTGGCAATTTCTTATAGAGTTAAGCAAAGGCCAGATGATCCAGTAATCTCACAAGAAAGGAAGATATAAGTCCACACACACAAAAAAAAACTCTTATGCAAATATTTAGAGTAGCTTTATTCATGGTTGCCCAAACCTAGAAACAACCCAAATGTCTCTGAACTGGTGAATAAATAAACACATTGTGTATATCCACCAAATGGAATACTAGCTAGAACAAAAAGGGACAAAACACTGACACATGGGCTTCCCAGGTAGCTCAGAGGTGAAGAACCCTTCTGTCAATGCAGGAGACGCAGGAGACTGGGTTCAATCCCGGGGGACCTCCAAGATCCCCTGGAGAAGCAATGGCACCCCACTCCAGTATTCTCGCCTGGAAAACCCCATGGACAAAGGAGCCTGGTGGGCTACAGTCCATGGCGCCACCTGAGTCAGACACGACTCAGCGAGTGAGCACGCACACAGGCATCCACTAACACGTGCCACTGCATGGATGCACCTCAGTTACGCTACGCTACATGAGGAAGCCAGACTCAAAAGGCCATACACCGCGTGACTCCATTTGCAGACCATTCCGGAAACGGTAGAACTGGGAGACGAAAACTGATCAGCTGTTGCCTGAGACCAGAGCCAGGGACTTGATTTCAAAGGGGCATGAGATCACTCTTCAGAGGGCCAGAAATATCCTTTATCTTGTGTGGTAGCTACATGACTGTATACACTTGTCAAAACTCAAAGAACTTAGAGTAAAAGGGATAAATTTTACTTGCGTGTAAGTTATACCTCCATAAACCTGACATTTTAAAAAGTTCCCCAGGGAATTTCCTGGCAATCCAGTCGTTAGGACTCTGAGCTCTCATTGCTGAGGCCACGAGTTCAATCCCTGGTCTGGGAACTATGATCCCACAAGCCATGTGGTGTGGCCAAAAAAAAAAATTCATGATGATTTTTTAAAAAACGTTCCCTAAGGGAAGGATCATGGATGATAAGCCCTGCTTAGTCAAAAGCTTCTATACTGCTTTTGACTACGTCTATCATTTGTACTAACTGGTAAACCGAAGAGCAAGGTAATCTGAAATGTATTATTATTCCATTTCCCTACTGATCCTTGGCTGAAGAATCAGTGAGGAAAAAAAAGCAAAACAAAACTAACAAATGGTGACTGAGCAGGAAGAGAAGCTGGAAGCAGAGAAGGCCCGTAAAAGCTGAATGAGCCCAAGTTCGCCAGACAGGCAACAGCGGGTACTAACCTTAGCGTGTTCCTTGATCTTCTGTTCAAAGATCTCAGTTTCACTAGAAGTTGAGGCTGCCTCCTCATTGCCATCAACTGATGGAAAACACTACCATGTGCTTAAAAAGAAAATTAATATCAAAACTTAGTGCTTAGGCAGTGAATGTGATAAAACAGCATTTTACATAAAATTTTATAGTAAAAATAAGACAAAGTTTTTTCAGCCCCAGGAGTGCTGAATTGTATGAAAGGCAGTAGCTGCCCATACACCCTAAATGAACTAATGAAGTACGATATGCCCTAAAGACCTTCAGAGGTCTTCCGTGATAGCTCCACTGGTAAAGAGTCTGCCTGCAATGCAGGAGACCCCAGTTCGATTCCTGGGTCAGGAAGATCCCCTGGAGAAGAGGTAGGCTACCCATTCCAGTATTCTTGGGCTTCCCTTGTGGCTCAGCTGGGGAATCCGCCCACAATGTGGGAGACCTGGGTTTGATCCCTGGGTTGGGAAGATCCCCTGGAGAGGGGAATAGCTACCCTCTCCAGTATTCCGGCTTGGAGAGATCCATGGACTGTATAGTCCATGGGGTTGCAAACAGTGGGAAATGACTGAGCGACTTTCACTTTCACTTTCAAAGACCCTCAGAAGGTTCCCAACTGGCTGACCCCTGGAGCTGCCAGTACAGCAGATTCTTAGGCAGCATCATCGCTGCTAGATTAGAGAGGAAAGGGGAGTTTAAAAAGCATCTCTGACTTCAAGTGGAACTAACTGTATCCCAGACCCCAGGACCTTCCTGTTCGAAGATGGTGGGGCTGGCATTGCTGCGTGTCTGAAATCATGAAACAAGGAGACGGCTGTCTGAGGAGCCAGAGGGGAGTTTCAGATCTGTCAGGCTCTGAGATCCGAGAGGCAAGTACCGTAAATGTTTGCCTGACTCTCCATGTTCCCATTATCTAGCACAGTGCCTGGTCAATGGACACATCAAGAGATGTTCAGTGCTTTTAGAGGGCAGCCTGGCATGTATCCCAGTGACCGAGCAATGGGCAATCACTGAATTGGCCTGTTCTGTCAGCTCTGAGGCCCTCTGCTCAACGAAAAGGAGCCATACAGAGTCCTTACGCTTCCTGATCCCCTATGCTAAAGTCTCACATGTGCCACCGAGGAAATATTCACACTGATGAAAATGATTAAGATTTTAATATCAAATGACATACCTTTAAAAATGTGAATTCAGGTGAAAAGGGTTAGGCTTTTTAGACTATAGCTGTCTTCTCTGATGCATCTTCTGCTTGTTTAATCTTTAAGGAAAGGGAAGCAAGCAAGAGAAAGAAAGTGGTACCTCTTCTGGATACCGAAGGGTCCACTTCAACGCCTTTTTCATAGGGGGTCCCTCCGTTCAAGAAGAGCTTGTAAGTCCTACAAAAGAAAAGCACACAGTGCATGTGGCGCCATCACAGTGGTGGCGCCGAGGGAGCGTTATTCCAGCACAAGCACATTCACAGACATTTTATTATGTCTCATTCATTGGTACATGAGGACGAAAGCTGGTATCCTTCCCTAGGGTTATCCTCGCAGTACACTGAGTCTCCTTAACTATGAACTATAGAAAATACATTTTCCACATGAAAGTGAGAAAGATTAACTGATGTCATTTTGAGACTTTAATGACTTGTGCCATTTAAATGCCTTTTTCAACAGTTTTGAATCATCATTGGAAATAAAGCTATTATGAATTTATACTACTTTTAAAATGCAAAAGTAACATGTAGACTGTTGTAAAAACTTCAAATGACATGGAAACAATCAATAAAAACCTGAAAACTCCCTCCCTGTCCTTTCCCGGCTAGTTTGGTAAGCCCCTTGTCCTATCTTTTTCTGTACAAATTATTTTGAAACAAATTCATACACACCATGAATCTCAAACTGACATACATTTCCTTCTAAAGTTGCCTCTTTAACCCTGTGGGACTGCCTCCCCAATTCTGCTCCTCAGAGACAACCTCCAGGAACAGTTTCCACAGGCACACGAGCACAGCGCTCCGTGAAAAGAAGGTGTGTCAGCACACACATGGTTCCGCACCTTGCCAGTTTCAGCTAGTAACATACACTGGAGATGTTTCTGCATCAATACACAGGCCTCCGTCTCATTTTAAAAAATAGTTAAAGACTTTAAGAAAGATTGGATAGACACACTTTTCCCTCCCAGTAAGCACAACTAAAAACCCTGAACATTATTAAAAACAGAAAAACAAAAAACCCACAAGAAGCCTGGGCTTTTACATCTACAGGCAGTATTGGGTAAGGGGGTGAGGGGTGACAGGTGCCCGCCCCCTCCCACCAGGCTGCCATCAGGAGGACTTTACCTCTGTTCTGTGGAAAGGTCACGCCCACCCCTGTGGTGTCAGTGGAGGAGGAAGGGGGCAGTATCATCTGAATTAAACCTTTGGGATAGGAACTATTATAATCCCATTTTAAAACTGGGGGAAATTGAGGCTTGGAGACATTAAAGAACCTGTTGACAGTTACACAGATGGAGTCCAGGCTATGGCCCTGAATTCTGTCATTCCAAATCTCGGGTCTCCATCATCATCCTATTGACTGCCCAGCTGCATCCCTTCTGCAAGTTTCTTGTTTATATCCTAGACTTAGATTTGTGTGTGTGCACCCACTTTCAAATTTGGATTCTCTTCTTCTTAGTTTTTGAGAGCTCTTCTTATATTAAAGATGATAATCTTGTGACTGTTAGATACTGGATATATTGGAAATACATCACAAATATTTGCTATTGGTCTTAAATTTTAAATTTGTTTACAGTGGCTGCCGCTCCAATTTCCACATACCATCCATTAAAAAAAGGTGGAGTCACAGAGACCTGGGGACCCTTCACCTAGCTTTCCCACTCTTTAGTGAGAATTAGGCTCTATTTTGGGCTTCCCTGGTGGCTCAGCAGTAAAGAATTCACCTGCAATGAAGGAGACTTGGGTTCAAACCCTCAGTCAGGAAGAGGCCCTGGAGGAGGGCATGGTAACCCCACTCCAGGGTTCCTGCCTGGAGAAGCCCATGGACAGAGGAGCCTGGTGGGCCACCGCCCATGGGGTCGCAGAGTCGGACAGGACTGAAGTGGACTGAGTGCATGTACACGCAGGCTTCATCCCGGCACCGTGAAGCGTGCTAACACCACAGGGAATTGCTGGAGGAGCATTCTCGGCAGCCGACGGGGGCAAACATCTGTTAAAGTAGCTCTGCTCTTTGTGTCATTTCTCCCCTCCTAGGATGAGATGGTGTGCGCTGCTTTCATATGCCACCTTAAAAGAGTATTAAGGTGAAAGTCAAAGTGTTAGTTGCTCAGTCATGTCTGACTCTTTTGCAACACCGTGGACTGCAGCCTGCCAGGCTCCTCTGTCCAGGAGATTCCCCAGGCAAGAATCCTGGAGTGGGTAGCCGTGCCCTCCTCCAGGGGATCTTCCCGACCCAGGGGTTGAATCTGGGTCTCCTGCATTGCAGGTGGATTCTTTACCAAGCACCCAAAGAACACTAAAATCAACACGAAAAAGCCCTCTCCCCTCAAGCTACTGAAATGTGAAGCCTCTGGAAACCTGAGGGGTCTAGATTCTAAAAAATGAATTTCCACAAAATTATCCACTCGGAAGGAATATATAAACCCAACTTACTTTGCTGGAATAGGAATTCCAGTGGTGTCAAAAAGTTTCAGAAACACCCAGCCACAGCTCAACTCTCCTCTTTCACCAGTGGACTAGAAAATGAAACTGGGCATGAACCTTCATGTCTGAATCAGTCAAATCTATAAGCACATACCAAGTTCTCCTAAAAGGAATAAAACTAGTATTTGCCTTTAGAACTAAAAAGTTCTTCACAAGAAAGCAAAGTGAAAGCCAGGGGAGGCCCCCGGGACTTGCAGGGCAGATGGTAAAGGCAGGGTGTCAAGAGAAAAGCTTACCTTGTTAAGTCGCTCCTGAAAAAACCCTAAGCCTGATGCTGGGACAACTGCTGCTCTTGTTTCTTGAGTGATATAAATATGCTGGGAAATGATCCCAGATCACATCAACACTACGTGCGAGCAGGAGGCTTTGGGTCTCAGTGAGAAATGGAATGAGTCAATTAAGTCACTGAAGGGGCTCCCTGCTCAGAACTTCACCCCCTGCCCCCGTCAATCATCAGAGGCCAGTGCATTCACCTGGGGGTCCCGCTCCTCGCTCCTGTCCTACACAGCAACACACACGGATGAATGTGCCTTAAAGAAATGCAAGGACAGGACTTCCCTGGTGGTGCAGGGAGAACCTGTCTGCCAACGCGGGGGACATGGGTTTGATCCCTGCTCCGGGAAGATTCCATATGCCACGGAGAAACTGAGCCCGTGCGCCCCCACCGCGGAGCCCACGCGCTGCAGCTACTGAGCCCGTGCGCCCCCACCGTGGAGCCCACGCGCTGCAGCTACTGAGCCCGTGCTCCAGAACAAGAGGAGCCGCCGTGGCGAGAGACTGGTCACCAAACGAGGAGCAGTCCCGCCCGCCACAGCCGTAGGAAGCCCGCCCGCAGCACCAGAGACCCAGCGCGGCCAGAAATAATCAACGAGTGAGTAAGTTTTTAAAAAAGAAATGAAAGGACAGCGAAACACCATTAATGGAATTTAACAGCCGGCTCTCTGGGTTACCATGAAGCCAAGCACACATACCACACCTGGGAAGCTATTGTTAAAATATGGAACATATTACCACAGACCCACATCCACTGATTCAAGAGTTTATATGATGTAAGTTAATCCAAGTTTCTGATGTTTCCTTAATAAAAATGACCTCTCTGCCAGGTCCTTTCATTAGAACCCCCATTTACAAGGTTAAGGGCACTCTGACCCTCAAGGACAGAGATACAGCCCTGTGCTGGAAAGCCACTGAACATCTATCACTTCCTGTAAAGTCCCATTTTTTTCAAATCTTCATTCTTACAAAGCACTGGAGTTCACTCCAGCTATAAATACAAAGAAAAAGGCTTGCTTTAAATGCTACTGAAAAAGCAGCATCATAAAAAAAAAAAAAATAGAATCACTGCCATTCCCATTCCTCAAGAGGTTAATATTCTATTACACAGAAAAATCTCAAGTATTGTTACTAAGAACAGATATTTAGAAAAAAACTTCCCTTTTAACTGATAATCAGAAAGCTTTATCTTTCAATTGACATACATTGCGAATATAAGAAATTCCAAGTTCAAATAATATTCCAAGATCTGGAGAGGAAGAATTGGATCTGATGAAACAGTCGCCATCAAGCAGGCAGGGCAAGATGCCAGTAACCTGAAACAACGCAGAAAACGGAGGTTACTAAGAAACGTGGAGAACGGAGGGAGGAAAAGCACCGAGGTCCTGTTGTCGGGCAGGGCACCAGTCACTACCCTGTGATGCACCATAAGAGGAAAGAGTATGAGAAAGACTGCATGTACACGTGTAACCTAGTTGCTTTGTTGTACAGCAGTAACTAGTACACATTGTAAATCAACTACACTTCAATAAAAATAAACTTTTTTAAAATGGCAGGACAGTTCAGCTCTATCATCTGCATCATAATAAAGGTCTTTTTTCTTTTAAGATTTTTTAAAAATGTAGACCACTTTTAAAGTCTTTATTGAATTTGTTACAAGATAGCTTATGTTTTTATGTTTTGCTTTTCTGGTTGCGAGACCTGTTGGGGGTCCTAGCTCCCTGACCAGGGATTGAACCTACAGCCCCCACATTGCAAGGCCAAATCTCAACCACTGGACCATCAGCGAAGTCCTCAAGGTCTTTTAAAGGAAACAAAAAGCAGATGGATTGGACTTATCTATACCAAAGGTTTGAAATTTTAAAATGTAATTTTGTGCTAAAGAAAACTACCTTTACGTTCACTTACTCTTTGCTTAGAGAAGAAGCTAATGCAAAACAAGCACTGTACCGAGGTCTTCGGAGGTACTACAAACACAGTTTGATATGCGATAAGATTTTTGGAGGGGAGGGGGGATACTGCATGGCACATGGGATTTTAGACCCCCAACCAGGGGTCAAATCTGTGCCCCTTGCAGTGGAGAGCTTGGAGTTCTAACCACTGGACCACCAGGCAAGTTCCTGATGAGATATTTATATTAACCACTGTGCTTTGCAGACAGGACTAAAATTATAACCTGCATACACACTTGCCCAGCTTCCCTGAGGCAGGCCTTGGAAATTTTCCTTTCCTTTCACTCTCCCTGGACCACAACATCCCTCTTCCTTGCCTATAAAATCCCACACATCCTTCAAGATCAGATTCTCTTCCATAAAACCTGCTTCTCTACGGTTCCACAGTACCAGGAGCCCCACAACCATTACACTCTGCCTACACCACAGCTGCCAATAGCGCCCACCGCATGGAGAGACTCTAAGGATTCAGTGAGAAGACGCACCTAGCGGCTGCCTCGGTGCCCAGCACGCGGCCAGAGCTCCACACACAGAGGATATTGGTGCTGTATATGTGTCTGTCTCTTCTGCACCAACACAGAAGTTCCCACAGTGTCCAGGAAGCATGCCTCACACCTAAAGGACGGACGGTTAATTTCACTCACAAAGGAACCTATATGTACTAGTTACCCCTTCCATCAGTTCATCTTTATATCCAGGAGAACATCAGAAAAGTTGTTGGGCCAAAATGAATGCGGAAGGATGCTTAAAAGACCAAACTGGAGGACTTCTCTGGTGTTTCAGAGGGTTAAGACTTCACCTTCCCAGGCAGGGGGTGTGGGTTTAATCCTTCGTCGGGGAGCTCAGATCCACATGCCTCTCGATGAGAAACCAAAACAAAGAAACAGAAGCAATGCTGTCACAAATTCAATCAAGACTTTAAAATGGTTCACATTAAAAAAAAAAAGATCACACTGGACTTGGGGGGGTGGTGCTGTGGACAAGTGTGGACCTGTGCAGCCCACGGGCGAGGTGGCGGGCTCCTCCCAGTGCTGTGCCCACGTGGCGAGCCTCTGCCTTGCTGTGAGATCTCTTGATGCAACAGGAGAAGTTTAATGAAGGGTTCTTGGGGTCAGTGACACAAGGGAATGAACCGTGGGAAGGAAGCAATGAAACTGGAGGTGGAAAAAAGTAAACAGAACTATAGACAATTAATATTATTAAAAGAACATGAAGACATCTTCATCTCCCCAGCATCTATATGACACTGACTCAGTGGCTTGAAGCCACTTAACCTCATTCCTGTCTGTTTGTCTCAATCTTGACAGTCCCTGGATGTCAAGGGATGATCGGCTCCCCAGCCGTCACCCATGAGTTTATTTGAAGAAAGCACAGCTCTCCTGAGCATAGCTGGAGACTGCATTTTTTTAAAAAAAACACTTCTTAAGATCTGCTAAGAGTCTCTTTTAAGGTTTCTCTTTTTGTTTTCATTTTCCATCAGACGGAATTTTCTACAATTGAACCTTGTGATTCATTGAATGAGATGATTCATAGGCATGGTAACTTTGGTGAGGCAGAAACATGAGTGATTTTTATCAAAGTCCTCTGAGAGCATTAAACAATCTAAAGGTTCAAGCCTGGCACCATATAGTCTGTGTTAGATAAAAACACGTAATTTCAGGAACATGTTGTTCTTTTCAATCACTCAGTTGTGTTCTGCTCTTTGCAACCCCATGAAAGGCAGCACGCCAGGTTTCCCTGTTTTTCACTATCTCCCGGAGTTTGCTCAAACTCATGTCCATTGCGTCATTGATGCCATCTTATCCTCTGTCACCTCCTTCTCCTCCTGCCCTCAGCACCAGGGTCTTTTCCAAAGAGTCAGCTCTTTGCATCAGGTGGCCAAAGTACTAGAGATTGATTTTTAGCATCAGTCCTTCCAATGAATATTCAGGGTTGATTTCCTTTAGGATTGGCTGGTTTGATCTTGCTGTCCAAGGGACTCTCAAGAGTCTTCTCCAGCACCACCAAATACACCAGTGTGTCACCAAATACATGTTGATAATCCTACCTTAGAAACTAATTGCATAATACTTAACGGGTAAAAGAAACTCATGTTTCACTCAACTCACTCAGCAGATTCCTTACCTGGGGAGAAAAGGTCCATGTTTGGGGCTTCTTAGGTTGCCACGTGGCCCTGACTGTGTGAATGTTGCTCAGAACCTGAAATGAGATTTTCCCATTTGGAATCATACTGTTGGAACTTCACCACCTCCATGCTCCAAACAGTGCACAGCGGAGCAGAGGGAAAGGTGGATATCTTTCTTCTTTGGGCAATTCTGTATTTTTTTTTTCTTTTTACATCAACTACACACATAACTTTAAAAATGATTAACAAAAGGGAACATGTGAATGCTCCTGGAATGGGAGGGGGTGTGGGTGGGTCCATGGGGCCTTGGGTAACCGGCAAGCTGAAGTGTGGCCATTGCTGAGACCATCCCACATCTTCAAGAAAAGGAATATGTTGGGCTGAAGAGCGGGGCGACTGGGCGAGGCAGGGGCCCAATGGAGGGAAACAAGGGAGAAGGGTGGGAGAAGGTGAGCCTGGCAGGGCTTCCTTGAGGAGCAAACTTGTGTTAGTCACTCAGTCGTGTCTGACTCTTTGCAACCCCATGGACTGTAGCCCAGGAGGCTCCTCTATCCATGGGATTCTTCAGGCAAGAACACTGGAGTAGGTTGCCATTTCCTTCTCCAGGGAATCTTCCTGACGCAGGGATCGAGCCCACGTCTCTATATTGCAGGCGGATTCTTTACTATCTGGGCCACCAGGGAAGCCCTTGAGGAACAAACTAAAGTGAAAGTGAAAGTCGCTCAGTTGTGTCTGACTCTTTGCTACCCCATGGACTATACAGTCCATGGAATTCTCCAGGCCAGAATACTGGAGAGGGTAGCTGCTGCCTTCTCCAGGGGATCTTCCCAACCCAGGGATCAAACCCAGGTCTCCTTCACTGCAGGCGGATTCTCTACCATCTGAGCCACCAGGGAGGCCCAGGAATACTGGAGTGGGTAGCCCATCTGTTCTGCAGTGGATCGTCCCGACCCAGGAATTGAACCGGGGTCTGCTGCATTGCAGGCAGATTCTTTACAGCTGAAGGAACTAAGCCAACAGTAAATCATACTACCCCTCTACACACCTCATTACGTTAATAGCATTATTTCAAACATATCCTCATACATAACCATATACAAGCAACCTTGTGAGCGGTCCCGTCCGCTCCAAGCTTCGCTAAAATCCTCGGGCACTTCATTATCCCTTTGAAATACCCATTTGTTTGTTCATGTAACATATAATTGAGATATTTTTGTAAACCAGTACTGTTCTAGGCACTGGAAATATACAGGAGTGAACACAACTGACAAGTATCCCTTGTTCATGGAACTGGCAAGAGAAATAACCAAACAGACTCATGAAAAGTGAACAAATCTGCCTGGCGCGGATGAGCACCGCAAAGTAAAAGCTGAGGAGGAGGGTAAGAAGTGTGCTCGGGGGTAGGGGAACAGTGATTAACAAAGCCAAGTGTTGCAGCACTTATAAAACAACAAAAGAACTGACAGATGAATTCAGACTCAGATTTCTACAGTAATAATAAACTGTACTAAGTGAAATACTTAATATCTGAGAGAGATTAACCAGGAAATTAGGAGAAACTTTAGGTATAATTGACCTTTCAAGAAACATGGCCCACAGGAGCATTTTACGTGCAATGATAACAAGGTGGGGCGACGGGGAGTTAAAAGCATGTGAGTATCTTGGTGTGTTAATGAGGAATATAGAAATACAGACTGATTTTAGACTTATGAGAATAATCTACAGCTAAGTAGCAAGCCTAGAAATTTATACACTGCAAACTGAGAGGCTTCACAAGAACTAGGTGACAAGGCCACGAATAGCTATTTTTTTTTTCTGCATGTTTCTATGTATTTGAAATAGTTCTTAATTTAACAAATATTGCTAATTTCAATAAAAGTCAGACTGTAGTGTAAAATGCATGTAAAAGGAAAAAGAATAACCAAATTGGAAGATTATAATGTTCAAAGATAAGAGTCAAATGGGAGATTTAGATTTATTTTCTATTTCTCTTATTATTGGCAAAATAGGTATACAGTTTCTTGATGTATTATTTCTTACTGAGTTCTTGAGGCTTTTCAATCACTGTTTAAGGATGAAACATACAATGATGGTTGATCATAAAATGTGTCAAATATATCAGACAAGTTAAAAGAAACTTACAGTACCCCTGAAGCTTATCCCTTAGATTCTGCCACGAACATTTTACTTCGCTTGCTTCATCACATATGCCATCTAGCCATCCATCAATTCATCTTATTTTTTGATACACTACAAACTTGCAGACAAGCAAACTTTTCTCTAAATATGTTAACATGCATAGCATAGAGTTCATTGTTTGTTCACAGTACTCTTTTTGATGGAAAATTTAATACGGTGAAATTCGGAAACCTTATTTTTATCCTCTTGTAATGTCCAGAGTGGGGAAAGGAAAGTGGGCTGGCTAGGAACCACAGGTCCTAAGGAACGACACGGCAAGCGCTGTCACTGGAGGCCTACAGAGGAGCCTGAGCCTCATCAGGGTCCCAGCGTAAGGAGACACGCCTTTCCCCAGAGGTGTGTGCAGAGGCCAGCAGGCGGCCTTGCTCTCACCTGGCAGGAACGGCATCACTGTGCTACAACAGGGGCACAACTTACCAAGATCCAGACTCCCAGCTCTCAAATGTCTAGGATACAGTTGTTAAAGAAAAAGTCATTGATTATACCAAATACCAGGAAAATCTCAACTTAGGTGAGAAAAGAACCAAGAGATAACAACACTAATTCTGCTCAATGTCTTGTGGCAGCCTGCATGGGAGGGGCTTTTGGGGGAGGATGGACACCTGTGCATGTACGGCTGAGTCCCTTTGCTGTCCACCTGAAACCATCCCAACATGGTTGATCAGCTGTATTCCAACATAAAGTTAAAAGTTAAAGAAAAAAGATACTAATACCAAGATGACTGATGTTGGAATTATTTGAAAAGCATTTTAAAGTAGTCATCTAAAAATGCTTCAATAAACAACTGTGGAGCTGCTTAAAATAAATTTAAAATATAGAAAGAAATATGGAGTTTCAAGAAAGAAATAAGGAAATTTTAACAACAAAAAAAAAAAGAAAGAAAAAGAAAGAGGACCCTAATGGAAATTCTAGAACTGAAAAATACAATGAACGTGTTAGTCACTCAGCCAGCAGGCTCCTCTGTCCGTGAGATTTCCCAGACAAGAATAGTGGAATGCTTTGCCATTTCCTTCTCCAGGGGATCTTCCTGACCCAGGGATTGAACCTGGGTCTCCGGTATTGCAGGTAGATTCTTAACCGCCTGAGCCACCAGAGAACCCCAAGTCTGAAAACAGACACATACACACACCCACATAATTCACTGAATAGACTCAGCCACAGAATAGAAAAGAGAGAAAAGAATCAGTGAGCTTGAAGACAGGCCAACAGAAATTACACAGTCTGAACAACTGCATAGAATAGATGGAAAGAAAATGGTCACAGCCTCAGGAACCTATGAGATTATAACAAAAGATCTAATGTTCGTTGCTAAGTCCCAGAAGGGAAGGGAGTTTAGAGCTGGAAAAGCATTTGAGAAAATAATGGCTGAAAAATCCCCAAATCTGGCAAAATACACAAGCCTACAGTTTCAGAAGCTGAGAAAACCCGAAACAGCGTAAGTCCAAGAAATCCATGACAAAGTATATAAACTTCTAAAAACTAAACACAATATCCTGAAAGCAGTGAGAGAGGAACACCACCCAGATTCACCCCTGAGGGTAAAGTCAACTCCAATGAAGCGGGACAATATTTTTGAAGGCTTAAAGAAAAAGAACTGCCAACCTAGAGTTCTATATCTAGTGAAAATACCCACCATGAATAAAGGGAAAGCAGGCTTTCTCAGATAAAGAAAAACTAGGAGAATCTATAGCCAGCAGACCTACCCTAAAAGAATAGTTAAAGTTCTCTAAGTAGAAAAGAACATGATAAAAGAAGGAATCGCTGAATATCAGGAAGGAAGGAAGGACAACGGAAAGCGTAAAAGCAAGGGTAGGGCTTCCCTAGTGGCTCAGTGGTAAAGAATCTGCCTGCCAACGCAGGAGACATGATTCAACCCCTGATCCTGGAAAATCCCATTAAGCCCACGTGCCACAACTGCTAAGCCTGAGCTTCAGAGGCCGGGGCTGAGACTACGGAGCCCACGTGCGGAAACTGCTGAGGCCCCCGCAGCCGAGAGTCCCTGCTCTGCAGCAAGAGAAGGCACCTCGACGAGAAGCCCGCACACGGCAACGAGTAGCCCCTGTTCTCTGCAACTGGAGAAAAGCTTAATGGCTGAGGCAAAATTATCATACCGTGTGATGCGGTTCTCAATGTATGCAGAGAAAATTCTTAAGATAATTATAAAGCAGTGAGAGGGTTAAAGTTTCTTCTGATCACTTGAACTGGGATGTTGACAAGCAGACTGGGGGAAGTTATGCAGGTATAAAATAATACCTACTCATTTTAGTTCAACTACTGAAAAAGCTGTACAAAGAGAGCCACTCAATAACATGGCAGGCACTTCAGAATGGAGTTCTAAAAAACAAATGTTTAAGTAACACACAGGAAGACAGAAAAAAGAAAACAGAGGAATGAAAAAGAAAGGGAAGGAAGGGAAAAAATAAAACAACAGGCTCAAGAGTTAAGATTCCCCTCCAGGATCCATCTGCTTTGGGATGCTTGTCAGAGACTTGAGGGAGTGGCTTTTTGTATATTACCCAAAATTTACAGCTGTTATCACTAGGTTAGTTATGTGGAGAGGAGCTTATTCAGTCATTATTGGAAGCAGTGTTTTCTATTTGTGACTTGGCTTAAATTTACTAAAGAAGTATTCTTAAGTAAATAGATTCTCCAGGCAAGAATACTGAAGTGGGTAGCCATTCCCTTCCCCAGGGGATCTTCCCAACCCTGGGATAAAACCTGGGTCTCCCACATTGGAGACAAACTCTTTACCAGGTGCCAGGAAATAAATAGAATGAGCATGTAACCATTAAATACGTTCTATAACTCCATGATTTGGAAAATTTGACATAAATTTGCTTCATAAACTAACCTCTTATTATTTTTATCTAAAATAACATCTATGATTTTGATATGTTAAAATAAAATTTCAGGCTTTATTTTATGTTGTCATGTATAAGAACAGCGAGAGAGAGAGCAAAAAGTATGGAACCAGATCTTAGAAGAAAGCGGTTCGTGTCTTCTTGAACACTGATGACACCTAGTGGTTCCTCATGGCAGTGGTTTTGTGCGGTTCAGACGAAGCAAAGGCGCTTTCCTCGAGTGTGTGTGCTCTTGTCTGACTCTCTGCCGCCCCTTGGACTGGGGCCCACCAGGCTCCTCTGTCCATGGGATTTCCCAGGTAAGAATACTGGATGGGTTGCCATGTCCTACTCCAGGGGATTTTCCACACCCAGGGATCCAACCCACGTCTCTTGAGTCTCCTGCATTGACAGGTGGATTTTTTACCACCGCGTTGCCTAGGAAGCCCAATACATGCTGGAGAAAGTGTGGACAGAAGGGAACCTCCTACACTGTTGGTGGGAATGTAAATTGGTGCAGCCACTATGGAGAACAGTATCAGTTCAGTTCAGTCGTGTCCGACTCTTTGTGACCCCATGAATCGCAGCACGCCAGGCCTCCCTGTTCATCACCATCTCTCGGAGTTCACTCAGACTCACGTCCATTGAGTCGGTGATGCCATCCAGCCATCTCATCCTCTGTCGTCCCCTTCTCCTCCTGCCCCCAATCCCTCCCACCATCAGAGTCTTTTCCAATGAGTCAACTTCGCATGAGGTGACCGAAGTACTAGAGTTTCAGCTTCAGCATCATTCCCTCCAAAGAAATCCCGCTGATCTCCTTCAGAATGGACTGGCTGGATCTCCTTGCAGTCCAAGGGACTCTCAAGACTCTTCTCCGACACCAAAGTTCAAAAGCATCAATTCTTCAGCGCTCAGCTTTCTTCACAGTCCAACTCTCACATCCATACATGACCACTGGAAAAACCATAGCCTTGACTAGACGGACCTTTGTTGGCAAAGTGACATCTCTGCTTTTGAATATGCTGTCTAGGTTGGTCATAACTTTTTTCCAAGGAGTAAGAGACTTTTAATTTCATGGCTGCAGTCACCATCTGCAGTGATTTTGGAGCCCCCCAAAATAAAATCTGACAGTGTTTCCACTGTTTCCCCATCTATTTCCTATGAAGTGATGGGACTGGATGCCATGATCTTCGTTTTCTGAATGTTGAGCTTTAAGCCAACTTTTTCACTCTCCACTTTCATTCTCATCAAGAGGCTTTTTAGTTCCTCTTCACTTTCTGCCATAATAGAGGTTCCTTAAAACTAAAAACAGAGCTACCATATGGCCCTGCAATCCCACCCCTGGGATCTATCCAGAGAAAAACATGATCTGAAACCATGTGTGCACCCTAGTGCTCACTGCAGCGCTGTTTACAATAGCCAGGACATGGAAGCAACCAGATGCGCACGACAGCACGCAGTCTCTCAGTTACGGCCTGCTGTCCATAGCCCTGGGGACTGCAGCCCACCAGGCACCTCTGTCCACGGGATTTTCCTGGCAAGAATACCAGAGTGGATGGCCATGCCCTCCTCCAGGGGATCTTCCCAGCCCAGGGACTGAACCCAGTCCTCCAGCATCTCCTGTATTGCGGGCAGATTATTTACCGGTGAGCCACAGGGAAAGCCCCACCCACAGAGGAATGGATAAGGAAGATGTGATACACATACACAACGGAATATCACTCAGCCATCAAAAAGGAATGAAATAATGCCGTTTGCCGCAACACCGATGGACCGAGAGAGTGTCACACTGCGTGAAGACAGTCAGACAGAGAGGGGGAAGTGTTGTAAGACATTCACCCTATGTGGATTCTGAAAAGAATCATACAAATGAACTTACGAGACAGAAACAGACTCACAGACTTCGAGAACGAGCTGTGGCCGCTGGGGGGAAGGGAGGGGAGGGGATGGTTAGGGAGTTTGGAAGGTACATGTGCACACTGCTGGGTTTAGAGTGGATCACCAACAAGGACCCGCTGTACAGCACAGGGAACTCTGCTCACTGTCACAGGCAGCCTGATGGTAAGGGGGTTTGGGGAGAATGGATGCCTGTCTGTGTATGGCTGAGTCCTTTCGCTGTTCACCTAACACTATCACAGCATTGTGTGTTAATTGGCTATACCCCAATACAAAATAAAAAATTAAAAAAAAAAAGTATACTCAGCAGGGCCCAAGATAAACCCGAGAACTCCTCCACACCTGGCCTGCTATCACTGCTCTCTACCTCACGGCGGATCCCCGCCATCCACCCAGACGTGGGAGTCATAGACCCGGCTTCACGCCTGATGCCCCGCGCTCCCGCACTCCCCACACTCAGCCCGTGACCAGCAAGGCCTCCTGACTGTGCCTCCAGCCACAGCCCTCATCTCCACTTCTCTCATCGACTCTCCATCGTCACTCGCCTCTGGTGATCGCATGGTGTTGCATGGGTTGGTCTACGTGCTTTGTTTGTTGCGCTGTTCAGTCGCTCAGTCGTGTCCCACTCTCAGCCTTCCCTGTCCATCACCATCTCCCAGAGTTTGTTCAGATTCATGTCCATTGAGTTGGTGATGCTAACAAACCATCTTTTGTTTGTCTTTTGCCCCCTTCTTTTGCCTTCAATCTTTGCCAGCATCATGGTTTTTTTCCAATGAGTCGGCTCTTTGCATCAGGTGGCCAAAGTATTGGAGCTTCAGCATCAGTCCCTCCAATGAACACCCACGACTGATCTCCTTTAGGCTGGACTGGCTGGCTCTCCTTGCAGTCCAAGGGACTCTCAGGAGTCTTCTCCAACACCACAGTTCAAGAGCATCAGTTCTTTGGCACTCAGCTTTCCTATTTATAGTCCAACTCTCACACCCATACACGACTACTGGAAAAACCATAGCTTTTGACTAAACAGACCTTTGTCAGCAAAGTGATGCCTCTGTTTTTCAATATGCTGTCTAGGTTTGTCGTAGGTTTTCTTCCAAGGAGTGTCTTAATTTCATGACTGCAGTCACTGTCTGCAGTGATTTTGGAGACCAAGAAAATAAGATCCGCCACTGCTTCCACTTTTTCTCCTTCTATTTGCCATGAAGTGATGGGACCAGATGCCATGATCTTAGTTGTTTAAATGTTGAGTTTTAAACCAGCTTTTTCACCCTCCTTTTCACCTCCATCAAGAGCTCTTTAGTTCCTCTTCACTTTCTGCCTTTAGAGTGGTATCAGGTATATTATCTGAGGTTGTTGATATTTCTCCTGGCAATCTTGATTCCAACTTGTGAGTCAACCAGCCCAGTATTTCACATGATGTACTCTGCATATAAGTTAAATAAGCAGGGTGACAATATACAGCCTTGATATACTCCTTTCCCAATATGGAACCAGTCTGCTGTTCCATGTCTGGTTCTAACTTGCTTGTTGACTGCACACAGGTTTCTCAGGAGAGGTAAGGTGGTCTGGTATTCCCATCTCTTTAAGAATTTTCCAGTTTGTTGTGATCCACACAATCAGAGACTTTAGCATAGTAATGAAGCAGATGTTTTTCTGGAATTCCCTTGCTTTCTCTATGATCCAATGAATGTTGGCAATTTGATCCGTGGTTCCTCTGCCTTTTCTAAATCCAGCTTGTACATCTGGAAGTTCTTGATTCATGTACTGCTGAAGCCTACCTTGAAGGACGTTGAGCATAACCTTTCTAGCACATGAAATGAGCACAGTTCTGCGGTAGTCTGAACATTCTTCAGCATTGCCTTTCTTTGGGAATGGAATGAAAACTGACCTTTTCCAGTCGTGTGGCCACTGCTAAGTTTTCCAAATATGCTGACATATTGAGTGCAACACTTTAAGAGCATCATCTTTTAGGATTTGAAATAGCTCAGCTGGAATTTCATCACCTCTACTAGCTTAGCACTTAATTTCACACTCCAGGATGTCTAGCTTTAAGTGATTTACTTACACTAACTTATCTAGTCTTCACATTGACCCTAAGGAAGGTACACCAGAGAGAGCAAGGTAGTCATTTGGTCAGCATCCCACATTCAGCTGGTGGAGCCTGGGTTTAATTCTGGGCAAATGGCTCCAGATTTCAGATTTCATTTTCTTGGAGGTGTGGACGCTTGCTGCCTTTTGACCACCATACACAGCTTCCAAATGGTCTACTGGGGTCCCTCTGGCCACCCTTCCAATCCGTCTCCAGGGAGGAGCCAGAAATCACCTCCAGATGTACATCTAACTCATGCCACGCTCTTCCAGCAGCTTTCCTGTTTTTAGGACAAAGATGAAACTCGCAGCTCTTACACGGCGTCCCCCACCTCGTACCACCCTGCACTTCCTCGCTCCATCTGCTCAGCCACGCCAGCGCCCCTCCCACACCTTTCCTCTCAAGGCCCTGCCTGCGCTCCTGTTCAGTCAGGAACACACTGCCGTCTCCTTACAGTCTTTTCATCCCTCAGATCTCACGGCAAGCAACACCCCCTCCAGAGTTCAGATTATGGAAGTGAGAATTCTTTTCTAGTGTGACAAACTTCCCTCTAAGCAACGCTTTTCTTAACTCATGGATTATTTAGAAATCAGTTGCATAATTTCCAAGGATTTTTTGCTGCTCTCTTTCTGTTTCTGGTCTCTAATTCAACTCCCTGTGATCAAAACTCTACACTGCCTGATTTCAAAACCGGTTCAGGGCCATCTGTTTTGGTGAATGTTCATATTCACTAAAAAGAATGCAATTGGGGGTGAAGTGTTTTACAAACGTTAATTACATCCAGTTTGTTCATGGTGTTATTCTGTTCTTTTATAATCTTCCTGATCTTCTGTCTGTTTGACATGACTGAGTGACATGACTTAGATGTACATCTGGGGGTGATTTCTGGCTCCTCCCTGGAGATGGATTGGAGGGGTGGCCAGAGGGACCCCAGCAGACCATTTGGAAGCTGTGTCATGATATGGTGGTCAATCTACTGCTCTGTTACAGGATTATAGAGAGAAGTATTAAAATCTGTAATTATAAGTATGGCTTTGCCCATCTCTCCCTTTAGTTCTATCCATTTCTACCGCATGCATTTTGAAGCTCTGATGTTGAGTGTAAACACACTGAGGACAGGCACATCCTTCTGAATGGTCCATCCTGTCATGTAATGTACCACTTTATTCCCAATAATGTTCCTTGTTCTGAAGTATCCTTTGTCTGATATTAACATCTTCTGAATGGCGTGCCTTTCTCTACTCTTCCACTTTTAACCTGCTTGTATTATTATGTTTAAGGTGGTTTCTTAGTCTGGATCTCTTTCACTCTGGTTTTCATTTGCATTTCACAGATGACTTATTATGTGCTCAGTACCTTTTTATATGCCTGTTGGCCTGTCATATTTTCTTTTTTTAAGTGCTTGCTCAAGTCTTTTGTCAATTAAAAAAAAAAACCTAAGCTATCTTCTTATTTCTTGGGTATCTTTGAATTGTTACTGACCGTGGTAGTGGATAGTGTTCAGTATTTTACATTAACTATGATGATACTAGCTTTGCTTTTCTCTTGTTGCCCTTCAACTCACATGACCTTTATATCTACTACTGTGGGCAGGAATCCCTTAGAAAAAATGGAGTAGCCATCAGAGTCAAGAAAAGAGGCCAAAATGCAGTACTTGGACGCAATCTCAAAACGACAGAATGATCTGTGTTTGTTTCCAAGGCAAACCATTCAGTATCACAGTAATCCAAATGTATGCCCCAACCAGTAATGCTGAAGAAGCTGAAGTTGAATGGTTCTGTGAAGACCTACAAAACCTTCTAGAACTAACACCCAAAAAAGATGTCCTTTTCATTATAGGGGACTGGAATTCAAAAGTAGGAAGTCAAGAGTTACCTGGAGTAACAGGTAAATTTGGCCTTGGACAACAGAATGAAGCAGGGCAAAGACTAACAGAGTTCTGCCAAGAGAACGCACTGGTCATAGCAAACACCCTCTTCCAACAACCCAAGAGAAGACTCTACACATGGACATCACCAGATGGTCAACACTGAAATCAGATTGATTATATTCTTTGCAGCTGAATATGGAGAAGCTCTATACAGCCAGCAAAAACAAGACCAGGAGCCGACTGTGGCTCAGATCATGAACTCCTTATTGCTAAGTTCAGACTTAAATTGAAGAAAGTAGGGAAAACCACTAGACCATTCAGATATGACCTAAATCAAATCCCTTATGATTATACAGTGGAAGTGACAAATAGATTCAAGGGATTAGATCTAATAGAGAGTGCCTGAAGAATTATGGATGGAGGTTCGTGACATTGTACAGGAGGCAGGGATCAAGACCACCCCCAAGAAAAAGAAATGCAAAAAGCCAAAATGGTTGTCTCAGGAGGCATTACAAATAGCTGAGAAAATAATAGAAGTGAAACGCAAAGGAGAAAAGGAAAGATATATCCATTGGAATGCAGAGTTCCAAAGAACAGCAAGGAGAGATAAGAAAGCCTTCCTCAGTGATCAGTGCAAAGAAATAGAGAAAAACAAGAGAATGGGAAAGACTAGAGATCTCTTCAAGAAAATTAGTGATACCAAGGGAGCATTTCATGCAAAGATGGGCTCAATAAAGGTCAGAAATGGTATGGATCTAATAGAAGCAGAAGATGTTAAGAAGAGGTGGCAAGAATACACAGAACTATACCAAAAAAAATCTTCATGACCCAGATAACCACGATGGTGTGATCACTCAACTAGAACCAGACATCCTAGAATGCAATGTCAAGTGGGCCTTAGGAAGCATCACTCAGAACAAAGCTAGTGGAGACGATGGAATTCCAGTTGAGCTATTTCAAATCTAAAAGATGATACTGTGAAAGTGCTGCACTCAATATGCCAACCCATTTGGTAAACTCAGCAGTGGCCACAGGACTGGAAAAAGTCAGTTTTCATTCCAATCCCAAAGAAAGGCAAAGCCAAAGAATGCTCAAACTACCGCACAATTGCATTCATCTCACACGCTAGCAAAGTAATGCTCAAAACTCTCCAAGCCAGGCTTCAACAGGACATGAACAGTGAACTTCCAGGTGTTCACACTGGATTTAGAAAAGGGAGAGGAACCAGAGATCAAATTGCCAACATCCGCTGGATCATGGAAAAAGCAAGAGAGTTCCAGAAAAACTACTTCTGCTTTATTGACTATGCCAAAGCCTTTGACTGTGTGGATCACAATAAACTGTGAAAAATTCTGAAAGAGATGGGAATACGAGACCACCTGACCTGCCTCCTGAAAAATCTGTATGCAGGTCAAGATAGCAACAGTTAGAACTGGACATGGAACAACAGACTGGTTCCAAATCTGTATTTGGAAATGCTGTATATTGTCACCCTGCTTATTTAACTTCTATGCAGAGTACATCATGAGAAATGCTAGACTGGATGAAGGACAAGCTGGAATCAAGACTACCAGGAGAAATATCAATAACCTCAGCTCAGCAGATGACACCACTCTTACGGCAGAAAGGGAAGAAGAACTAAAGAACATCTTGATGAAAGTTAAAGAGGAGAGTGAAAAAGTTGGCTTAAAACTCAACATTCAGAAAACTAAGATCATGGCATCTGGTCCCATCACTTCATGGCAAATAGATGGGGAAACAGTGGAAACATGAGACACCTTATTTTTGGGGGCTCCAAAATCGCTGCAGATAGTGACTGCAGCCATGAAATTAAAAGACCCTTGCTGCCAACAAAGGTCAGTCTAGTCAAGGCTATGGTTTTTCCAGTAGTCATGTATGGATGTGAGAGCTGGATTATAAAGAAGGCCTAGCACCGAAGAATTGATGCTTTTGAACTGTGGTGTTGGAGAAGACTCTTGAGAGTCCCTTGGACTGCAAGGAGATCAAACCAGTCCATCCTAAAGGAGATCAGTCCTGAATGTTCATTGGAAGGACTGATGCTGAAGATGAAACTCCAAAACTTTGGCCACCTGATGCAAAGAGCTGACTCGTTTGAAAAGACCCTGATGCTGGGAAAGATTGAAGGTGGGAGGATAAAGGGGCGACAGAGGATGAGATGGTTCGAAGGCATCACTGACTCAATGGACATGAGTTTGAGGAAGCTCTGGGAATTGGTGATGAACAGGGAGGCCTGGTGTGCTGCAGTCCATGGAGTCGCAAAGAGTCGGACACGTCTGAGCAACTGAATTGTTGCCCTTTACCAACCTGAAGTTCCCTTCTGTTCTTAATTTGATAAGAACTTTTTAAAGAATCATAAATGGGTGTTAATGTTTGTCAAATGCTTTTTCCATGTCTATTGAATGATCACATGGTTTTTTTTTTTTAGTTATGTTAATATGGCAAATTACAATGATCTATTCTCAAATGTTAAATACTGACTATACAGGAGGGTACCTTTGAATTCCTGGAATAATCCCAATTAATCATGATATATGGTCCTTTTTTATCTTCCCAGGTGGCACAGTGGTTAAGAATTCTCCTGCCAATGCAGGAGGTTCAAGAGACACACATTCGATCCCTGAGCTGGGAAGATCCCCTGGAGTAGGATAATGGCAACCCATTCCAGTATTCCTGCCTGGAAAATCCCACGGACAGAAAAGCCTGGCAGGGTACAGTCCTTGGGGTTGCTAAGAGTCTCCATGACTGAGCACGCACGTGAGCCTGTACTTCAAGGGAGAGCTACATGTTAACAACGCTAACTAACGTCAACAGAGGAGCAGATAAGTTAAGAGCAGTATAGATTTGAGCTGGATAATCATCAATCAAGTTCAGTTCCCTCATATTTTGCTTAGGATTTTAGTTCATTATATTCATGAGGAGTACTGGTCTTGTACATTTTTTGTAATGTGTTGTCTTATTTCGGTAGCAGGTTTTTTCCTGGCCTCATGAAACAAGGTGGGAAGCATTTCCTCTTCATCTGTTCTCTGGAAGGTTTGTGTACTAGTGGTATTATTTCTTCCTTAAATGTTCAGCGGAAACCACCAGTGAAACCCTCTGGGTTCTGGAGTTTCTTCAACTGGAAGAGTTCTAATTTCAGTTTCAATATCTTTAACAGCAGTTATTCAAATTGTTCTAGTTCTTCTCAGGTCGGTTTCATTAACTTGTGGTTTTTGAAGAATTCCTCTGTTTAGCGATGTTGTCAAATTCATTGCCATAAAGTTATTTATAATACTGCCCTTCTCTTCTTTGAGGCTTCCCAGGTAGCACTAGTGGTGAAGAACCCACTTGCCAATGCAGGAGACACAAGAGACAGGGGCTTGATTCCTGGGTGGCTAAGATGCCCTGGAGGAGGGCATGGCAACCCGCTTCAGTGTTCTTGCCTGGAGAATCCCATGGACAGAGGAGCCTGGCGGGCTGCAGTCCACGGGCCGGCCACGCCGTGCTCCTCTAACGCTCTAAGACTTCTCACTGCCCCTCTTCACCACCTCCCCTCCAGGGTGGGACACACAGTTCTGAGGGCCTTCGCCAGCCGTGGAGCCCTTTGCCTGGCAAAGCAATAAAAGTGATTCTTCTCTACTTCACCCAAAACTCTCTGTGTTTCTGTTCGGCACCAGTGAACAGAGGCTGAGTTTTGGCAACGATCATTTGTTTTCTTTCTTTCTCTCTTTTTAAAATTATTTATTTACTTTTGGTCCCAGTAAGGCATGTGGGATCCTGGTTCCCTCTGCCCCCAACATTGGAAGGTGAAGCCTTAACCAATGGGCCACCAGGGAAGTCTCTCTTTTTAAAATGTCTTGATCAGTCTCACTAGGCATGTCTCAGTTTTATTAATCTTGTTAAAGAACAAGCTTTGCCTTTTCTGACTTTCTCTTTTGCTTTCGATTTCATTAGTTTCTGCCCTTTACTAGTTCCTCCATTCTGCTTTCTCCAGGTTTCACTCACTCTTCTTTTCTAGACTCGAGCTTGAGCTTAGATCACTGATTTAAAACCTTTCTTGTTGCCTAGTATATTCAGTCATAAATTTCCATCTCAGCACTGTTTCAGCTGTATCTCCTAAACAAATCAATTAACTAAGAGGCATTCAAATTCTTTGGTTGGTAGTGGGTGGAAAACATTCTCTTAGGAATCAGAGAGAAAGGGGGCGGAAAAGGACGCAAGGAAACTGTCAGGTG
>SJYF01000136.1:7704162-7716909 GCA_006410515.1 Procapra przewalskii
AACCCTCACACAGCTAGTGTCAGAAGTGGTATGAGGAAAAACAAGACATCTCAGTGCAGTCACTAAACAATTTTAAAATACACTTGTGGTTTGCATTAGACTTCTCTTGAACAGCACTGATCCACAGATACTGGACAGCAAACGGCCAGGGCCATACTATGACAAAAGAAAGAACTAGGCGATCAACACACACACACACTATGCTCTCATCTTAGGAAAGGATCATGTATTTGTGGAACCGTTTTCTTTCACAACAAAAAATAAACGTCTACTCATTTTTATGATCAGCGTGAACCCACAGAGCGTCTTCACTGTGCAGGCAGATTCTTTTACCACTGAGCCACCAGGGAAGCCCCCAATTTTTCTCATGCTCTGATCCTCTAATACTGAAGCAAATTCTATATCTTAAGTCATGCACTAGCCAGCTGATCAAAGAATACAACTTACTGTTTTATTATAAATGAAAAAAAAAAAAGTCTTAAAGGAGAAAAAGGAAAGAATAAACAGAAAAAGACTAACCTCCAAGTAGGTCTTAGGAATAAGGCCTTCGTTTCCTTTGGCGTTCTTAGCCGTCCACCAACCATCAGAGTTTTTTTTGATTATATAGAGAATTTCCCCTTTCTTAAGGCAAAATGAAAGGAAAGTGTTTTAATTAGAATTTACCCCTAAGCTCAGAATCATCAACATTAAAACTATTGTCTTTTCAAAACCAGAGGAGCATCTACTCTTTTTTGTCGTTGTGTTTTCTTACCATTTCACTACCAGGTAACTCTGATAACCGAATTTCACAGCTACTGCTTGTGAATCGTAACTATCACTGCTGTAAACAGACTGAGTCTTCGAAAAGTTAGTACCGGGACTCTCCAACCCCGGGGTACAGGGAGGGTCTTCTCACTGTGAGGCACGCAAACTCACCCTTAGGTTTGCTCCCAGTCTGCTTCTACTTACTTTGCACGTGAGGTCTCCCACTTGCTGAGCCACGAAGTCGCCAAGGGCAACGTACTCTCCGCTCGCGGCCTCGGGGCGAGGTCCGCCTTCCCGGGCCGCGTCCGCGTCCGCGTCCGCTGCATCCTCGCCCCGACTGCCTTCGCTTTCTTCCTCGTCATCTTCCTCCTCCTCCTCGTCTTCTTCGGCAGAACTCCCCTCTTCCTCTCTCTCAGGAAGTGCCCCAGTCCTGCGAAAAATAACGGACGAGGATCGCTAGAAGTAACGCAGAAGAGCAGATCAAGTGTAGCTTCTACAAGAACTGGCCCGTATTTATAACAGGCAAATTAAAAAAGGCAAAAAAGGGCAAGTACAGCTAACAGTTTTTACCATCTAGCAAAGAATGTGCGGCCTGAGAGTAATGCAGGAGTTAGAATATCTGAGGACTGTGTTGACGTGGCGGAGCAAGCGCTGGGCTTGAGGCCAGGGGACTGGAATTTAAGTCCTGGATTCATCCATTCAGCAAACGCTGCTCGGGCGCTGTTGCCCCGTGGTTCGAGCACGGACTCCGAGATGAGGTTCTGGTTCTGTCTCCTCCTCGCTGATTGGTCTTGGGGACGTTTCTTTTAGACTCTCCATTTCTCATCGGTAAAGTAGAGATAATAACAGGACCTGCTTCATAAGGTGCTCATGACGACTTGGAGGAGTTGCAGACTTGCAAAGTGTGTACAGCAGTGTCCGACCACAGCGAGTTCCCGATAAAAGCTGGCGGTGACGACGGTCATGACGTTACCTGTCACTTTCCACGTCAGACACAGTAGCAGCAGAGGTGAATCAGACAATTCTCTGTCCTCCAGGAGCACCATGAGGCAATCTAGCAGACGGGTACTTACAATACAGTTCAGCAGATACTGCGTTAGAGGTAAACGCAGCATGTCTCTTTAGGAACACACAAGAAGGGCACCTAACCAAGACTGCACGGGTGGGGATCAGGAGAGGCTTAGAATTAGGACTTGACGGAGGAGCTGAAATTAATCAGGTAAAGGGGCGGGGCGTGGGTAAAACAGGTAGGGAAGGGAGTGGAGGAAGAAGGCTGGAAAAGAGGGAACCTCCAGTAGCTCATGAATGGTAGGAAGAGGTCTGGGAGAAATGAGCAAGAGATGAGGTGGAAAAGAGACGAGCAAAATGCAGCCCATGTGAGCTTTCTCTTGAAGGTGTTCCCTAAAAATGAAGGCAGGGAAGGGTGTGATCTGGCCTGCTCTGAGCAAGATAATCACACTCCATGGAGACTGCAAGAAAGGCTAAACACAAAGATGGTTATTAAAAGCGAGGCATGAAATAGTATAAACTAAGGAAGCCTGAAGTTCAGCCTCTCTGTATATCGGTGCCAAATGGAAAGATAGAGTTTTGGGCGAATCAGAAAAGGATAGGGCTTCCGAGGTGGCGCTAGTGGTAAAGAACCCGCGGGCCAGTGCAGGAGACACAAGAGACTTGGGTTCAATCCCTGGGTCGGGAAGATCCATCCCTTGGAGGAGGGCATGGCAACCACTCCAGTATTCTTGCCTGGAGAATCCCATGGACAGAGCAGCCTGGTGGGCTACAGTTCGTGGGGTCTCAAAGAGGCTGGACAAGATGGACACAATGGACAGGACAGAATGACTAACAATACTCTGAAGCAAATAGACATTGCTAACCATAAAACTAGCCAAACGACTCTTCTTTATTATGCTAATACAGTAAATTTCAATTCCTGATTTTTTTCAGTGTTAAGCTAATCTTGCAGAGACTTCCCTGGTGGTCCACTGGGGTGTTCCCAATGCAGGGTGCCAGGTTTGATCCCAGGTGGGGGAACTATTCATAGGTATCACATGCTGCAACTCAGAGTGCACCACAGGAAGATCAAAGCTCCCTGAGCGCGACAACCAAGACCCGGCACAGCCAAATAAGTAAAAATAAGCACTACATTAACCTTGCGTTCTAGAATAAATCCCCCTTACTCACGAGGTACTGTCATTTTTATGTGCCCTGGATTTTATCTGCTAACACTTTATATTGAGTTTGAGCATTTGTTCATTATGGCTTTCTATTTATAATATTTTTATCATGTCTTGACATTGAGCTTCCCTGGTGGCTCAGAGAGTAAAGAACCTGCCTGTGATGTGGGAGACCCAGATTCGATCTCTGGGTCAGGAAGATCTCCCGGAGAAGGGAATAGCTACCTCTCCAGTATTCTTGCTTGGGAAATCCCATGGAAGAGAAGCCTGACGGGCTACTGTCCAAGGGGTCACAAAGAGTTGGACACAACTGAGCGACTAACACTTTCCCTTTTCATAATGCTGATAAAATGATTTGGAAATGTTTCTTTTTCTGTTCTCTAGAAAGATTTCATAATACTGGTACTATGTCTTACTGAATTGTTGCAGAAATTTGTGTCAGTGAAACAACCTGAGGATTTATTCTGTGGAAAAGGTTTTAATTATGCATTCAACTTCTTTAGTAGATATTTTGGTAGGATTATTTTCTATTCATCTTGTGTCAATTTGAGTACATTTTATTTTTCAAGGGACTTCTTTCATCTGTATTTTCAAATTTATTGGCATAAAGTTTTTCATAGCATCTTCACAGTATCTTTTAAATTTCTGTAGGCTCTGGTGGTTAGTTTTCACCCTTGTTTTTTGCTAGTGTTGTCCCTCTTTCTCTTTTCTTGATCAGTCTTGCTAGGAATTTACTCATTTAATTACTTTTTCTAAAGAACTAACTTTTGGCTTATTGATTTTATCTACTATATGTCAGTTTATTATTCAGTTTTCTCGCTTATTTTTATTATTTCCTTATTTCTATTTTCCCTGGGTTTAACTTGCTGCTCTTCTGGCTTCTTCAGTTGGAAACTTTAGTAGACGATTTTCAACTTTTCTTCTTTTCTAAATGTTGCACTTAAAAGCCGTAAATTTCCCTCTCAGCACTGCTTCAGCTGCAGCCCACAACTGCATGTGTATTATCATTAAAAATGTTTAGTTTTCCACTGTAATATTTCCTTTGCTCTTTAGGTTATACAGAAGTATGTGATTCTTTTTTTAATTATTTATTTGTTTGGCTGCATTGGGTCTTAGTTTAGGCACATGGAATACTTTGTCGTGCCATATGGGACCTTCTGCTGAGGCACGTGGGCTCTGGAGCATATGAAATCTTAGTTCCCCGACCAGGAATTAGTCCCACATCCCCTGTGTTGCACGGCAGATTCTTAACCACTGAGCTACCAGGGAAATCCCAGAAGTATGTGATTTAATTTGCAAACATTTGGAGATTTTTATTTATTTCTCTGTCATTTGAGTTTTTCTTTCTTTAACTGAGATGCAGTTGACATTCACCATTGTATTAGTTTTGGATTGTCACTGAGTTTTAATGTAATTCCAAGTCACCAAAACTGCTGCATGATTTCAGTCCTCTGATATTTGTTGGCAATTGCTTTATGGTCCACTATGATTCATTTTGGTTAATGTTATATATGCACTTGGAAGAGATGTGCATTACCTAGTGGGATACAGTGTTCTACAAATACATTTTTAATTAGGGGGTTAAAGTTAAGGTTTGTGGATTATATTGTCACCTTCCCGATAGTGCTGACAATTTTTGCTTTGTAAGTTGTAAAGCGGCTCTTAGATGCCTACACATTAAGGATAATTTCTTCCTACTGAATCAGTCTTTTTATTACTATAAAATGTCTTAATCTATTAAATTAGTTTGACCTTAAAGTCTATTTCACCTGATAGTACTGTAACTGCATCACCTCGTTTTGGTTAGGGTAAGCATGGAATATCTTTTCCCATCTTTTACTTGCAACCCATTTATGCTATCTTAAATGCCCCCCAAACACAGTGCTGAAATGGTATGTAGTGGTCCCAGGCAGAAGAAAGCTGTGATGTACCTAATGGAGAAAATGTAGTGTGTTATTATTAGATTTCTTCAGGCATAAATTACAGGGCTGTGGCTGAGTTCAATATTAATGAATCAATAATATGCATTAAATAAGGTATCTACACAGAAACACAAAAAATAAGGACGGATATTACTCAGTTGACAAAAAACATTTTGTTCAGTTTCATAGGAACCTAGCTTCTCCTAGAAGCTACAGGGCAGTACTCACTATTCAGGGTCTGCAACAATTTTGTGGGGTATAACTACTGCAAATAATGAAAACTGACTGTATATCATAAATTCTCAAATTTACATTTGCTTTACATAATCAACTGTTTTTTAAAAAGACATTTAGAGAAGAAAAATAGTTTTTCCTATTTACCCACATACCAGGACTCTTCACTCCTTTTTGCAGATCCAAGCTTTCTTTGGGATTATTTCCTTCTAGCCTGAAGGACTTCCTAGAGCAAATTCCTCAGTTCTTGTCTGACAGATTTCCTCAGCTTTTGCTTGTCTGAAAATGTCTTCATGCCACTTTAATTTCTAAAAGATACTTTTGCTCTGTACAGAATTCTGGGTTGACAGATTTTTTTTTTCCTTTCAATTCTTTTATGATGTCACTACATTACCCTCTGACCTGTATTTTTTTCTAAGAAGATGTCAACTTTAATTTGAGTTGCTTGCCTGTACATGTTTATTTCCCTGGCTGCTTTTATGATTTTCCATTATGTTTAATTTTCAGCAGTTTAACTGACACACCTATGTGTAGTTTCTATATATTTATTGTTTGCGGTTGTCTGAGGTTCTTGGATCACTGAATCAATAATTTTTTTTTAAATCTCAATTAAAATTTTATTTACATATTTCCCGTGCTCCATCCTCTTTCTCCGCCCCTTCTGGGACTTCAGTTACACATGGGTTGTAACTTTTGACCATGTCCTAAACGATTCCTATGTTCTGTTCTTTTCATTCTTTTTTTCTTTTTGTGCACGAATTTGAAAGTTTTTCATTGCTCAGTGTTTGAGTTCGCTAATCTTTTCCTCTATTGTATCTAGTTATCTGTCAAACCACCAATTAAAAATAACATTTTTATATACTGTATTTTTTAGGTTCAGAGTTTCCATTTTTGGTCTGTGTTAGTTTTCATTTCTGGCCTTAAGATCCTCTCTAATCAACCAATCTGCCTCTCTCTCCAACAAATTCCTTAACACACTGAACATAGTTCTTTGATAGTTCTGGTGTGCTAATTTTGGTCACCTAGGTTTCCACTGATTATTTTTTCTCTTTATTATAAGACATTTTCTACCTTTTTGAAGCTGTATATTGAATCAGACTTAGAAAGCTCCCAGCCATTATTCTATCAGGTATTATATTTCACAGTTGCAGAATGTTCATTTGATTATTTTCTACATTTGAATTCTCTCAAAATATTCTTTTTCTTCTCATTTCACCCATCTTTTCTTCTATTTTCTTTAACAGATTTATCATATTGTTTAAAAACCCCAGTCAGATTACTCTACTATCTAGTTCAGATCTGGGTCTGTTTTATGGACTGTCACTGCTTAATTATCTATTACTTATTTTCCCCTACTTTTTTTGCATTTCTAGTCATTCTTTCTAATAATTACTGCACATTGTGGATGATATATTTAGAGACTCTGGATTATGTCGTCATCCTTTAATGAGTAGTGAATTTTGTCCTGTTACCTTTTTCCTGTTCAGGTCTGGTTTAGGTTTTGTTGGGAAAGATTTCCTTCAGTTTTGTCTGTATTTGAAGATCACAGTTTTGAGTATCAGGGTGTACTCTGTGCTCCTTACTCCTAGACGTGGGTCTTACGTGCTGTCCAGCCAGATGCATGAAGCATTCACCGAGGTCTCTCTGCTCTAGCTGGGTATAAACCCCAGCATTTTTCCAGGATTCTGTGACCTCCAGAATCTTTTAAGCTCTCAGTTTCCCAGCAGGTGCTTCCTGCCAGGCCTTCTGGATTCGAGCTCTGTGTAGCCTAGGAGTCCCCTCAGATTTCTGGAGTTGTCTCCCTGCGAGTCTTTTCCCTCTCCCCACATGCCCCAGGAGCCTCAGCAACTCCAGAACTTTTATAACCTTTTCTTTTTCATGTGGATCATTTTTAAAGTCTTTATTGAAACTGTTACAATACTGTTTATGTTTTATGTTTTGGGGTTTTGGCCCCAAGGCATGTGGGATCTCAGCTCCCTGCACTGGAAGGTAAAGTCTTAACCACTGGACCACTAGGTCCCAGCAACTCCAGAATTTGATCTCTGGAGCCCAGAGAGACTGCTGCTCCCAGTCTGGGATCTACCTTCCTGCATCACACACAGCCCACAAACTATCGCCAAGGAGAGGGTCTGGGTGAATATAGGAGTCACCTCTGGTGTCTCTCTGTACTGAGGATATCAGCCCTGCTCAGCTGATGCTCAATGAGTTCAGAAAGCCATTTTGTATATTATGTCCAGGTTCTACAGCACTTTTTGGGTAGGAGGGTTAAGTCCAATACCAGCCACTTTGTCATTCTCAGCACTGGAAATCAATGGAAATTCTAGAAACCTTCTAATAATATATTCTTTAGTGTTTTCTTCCCCCGAATACAGTGTAAAAGTATGGGAACAGCATTTGAAGAGTCTAAATAGTTGACTTTTCTCTTTTCATCTCCCTATGAATTGGGTTTCTTTACACTGTCAAGTTTTCTTCCCACTTTACAAAGCCTAACTAACATCCACTCCATCAGGAGAAGAATGCATATTTCTGCTTCCATTTTTAAAAGAATATTTATAAAAGGAGGAAATAGATAATTAGATTAAAGCAAATAGATAATTCAGATAATTTTGTTTTTACACATCAACCCTGACATTAAAGGCATGACCCTTACTTTCTAACGTCTGTTTATTGAGATTTTCACATCTCTATTTTGCTCCCCCAACTAGCTTATGAATTACCTGAGAGATTATGGCTTCTACTTTACATCTCTCCTGGAAGTTCACACTTTCTTCTATATACAATAAGTAACTGTTGACAGATTACATTGTTACAGTTTTATCTATATGCAACTTTATTCTGAATAAAACATTTAAACTGTTGGTGATATAATATTTGAAAGGAAGAAAGAAAGGAAGGGCACATACTCAGCAACATTTTCTCTGCTTACGGACACAGCAAGCTCCTGCAGTTGGTGGGTAAGCTTATCCAAAAGATTGTGCTCCTCTTCTTTCTTCTGATAGTAATTTCCCACAGGTGCAGGTTCATCAGCCTATGAGAGAATATAAGCCTACTTCACTAAAAAAAAAAAAATTCCATTTTTATTGCATTTATTGTAATAGAAAAAAACCTCCAATAAGTGATACAAGACAAAGCAAATATTAATATGAGACTATGCCTATCTTAGATAAATAAAAGAAATGTAGATTATGCTGGAACATGAATCAAATGGCATAATAAAGTTATACCTCTAATTTGTTTTGTTTTGTTGCTAGGTATTGCAGACCCTCTACAGCCAGTAAGGTACAGGTTCCAGACAGAGGACTGGCTTTGGAGTGAAAAGACAGGTGCCAAGTCCAGGTTCTGTTGCCTGCTGGCAGTGAGACACTGGGAAAACTGCTACACCTTTGCAAGCCCCAGTGGTCAGGGTTTCCAGTTCAGGGTCAGTCAGTCTCCTGAATTATAGTTTTTCATCCCTGGAGAAATTTGCAAGAGATGCTTAGAAACCACCTGTCTCCAGTGCAGTAAAGGAGACTCACTCACAGGCAGGGCGACGACTCCTGCGTGCCTTCCACCCTAAGTGCTGTCTGAGTAAAGGAGACTCACACACGGGCAGGGTGACGACTCCTAGACGCCTTCCGCCCTACGTGCTCTCTGAGTCTCTGGCCCTGAACACTTCGCCCAAGTTCAGGCTCGTATTAAAAGAGGAGATCCTGATGGAATTGTCAAGAGAAAATTCTGCTGCTGCTGCTAAGTCACTTCAGTCGTGTCCGACTCTGTGCGACCCCACAGACGGCAGCCCACCCGGTTCCTCTGTCCCTGCGGTTAGTTCCCCACTTTCTGCAGTCACCGATCTCAGAACTGCTGTGTGATTCAGAAAGCTTCTCTACCTTGTACCCTCAGGGCCAGAAAATCTACTTCCCCACAGTGTGATTAAAATGAAAACAATTCCAAACTGTAAAACATAAAACTTAACGCAATAATAAAAATAGCTTCTTCCAAGTTCTTCCAAGTCTTCAGTGCTGGGTGAGTTCATCACAGCCGAATTTTTATCAGTATTTGGGGCCCTGGTTCACACTTCAACACTTATATGAACCCAGGAACCTACCCACTCTAAGGGCAGGAACTCCCACTTAATAAAATATTTGGGTAAAAATAGATTAAAAAAAATAATAACGTGACCAACTATAATACTTACTTTTTTTAATTTCTGAAGAGCATTTTTATTTTCATCTATTGCCTGTTTTAATTGGATACATCTAAATTTTCAAAAAGAAAGAAAAATATTGATTTTTTAATTGTTATAACCAAAATATCTATTTTATAAAATCATATGTTCAGTCTTTAAGCAGGCAAGGCAATTTCTATTGTATGAATGATGTTTAAAAACTCATATGTAAGTGTCTTTCCACTCGTTAGCTTGGGTGATCCTCACAGCAAGATTTAGGGTATGAGGTATGATAATCAAAACTCAGAAGACAAGTGACTCCGGGCTTCAGTCTCCTAATTCTAAAATAAGGAAAGCACTGGGCTTTTAACTGCTTCCATAGCGCTGAAATTCCATAAACCCAGGGTTCAGCCCAGAAGATAATATGATATGCCTCATCAGAGAAAGAAGAGAGAAAAACCACGTGATCATCCCAACAAATGCAGAAAGAGCATCTGATGAAATTCAACATCCATTCACTATAAAAGCGCTTACCAAAGCGGGTGTAGAGGGAACATATCTCAGCATAATACAAGCTACTTATGACAAACCCATAGCCAATACAATACTCAACGCTGAAAAGCCGAAAGCCATCCTGTTAAAATCTGGAACAAGACAAGGACGCCCACTCTCACCACTCCAACATAGGGCTGGAAGTCCTAGTCATAGCAATCAGGTAATAAAAAGAAATAACAGGTATCCAACTTGGAAGAGAAGAGTATGCAAATTACATGATACTATCTATATATAGAAAACCCTAAAGACTCCACGCAAAAACTACTATAACTGATAAATTCAGCAAAGTAGCAGGATACAAGATTCACAGGCAGAAACTGGTTGCATTTCTTTATCCTAAAAATGAAATATCAGAAAGAGAAAGTAAAAAAATAATTCCTTTTAAGACTGCATCAGAAAATAAAATAAAATACTCTATGTGAAATCTAAAATATAATACAAATCAACAAATCTATGATACAGAAACAAACTTACAGATATAGAAGACTTGTGGTTGACAAGGGATGAGGGGAGGGAAGGACTGGGGGTTTGGTATTAGCAGATGTAAACTGCTGTATATAGGATGGATAAACAATAAGGTTCTACTGTATAGAACTGAGAACTATAGTCAATATCCTGTGACAAACCATAACAGAAAGGAAAATGAAAAAGAATATGTGTGTGTGTATGTGTGTGTGTGTGAGACACTGAGACATTTTGCTGTAGAGAAGAAATTAATACAACAGTATAAATCAATTATACGTCAATAAAAATAAAAAAATACTGAGGAATAAATGACCATGGAGGTGAAAGACATATGCTGAGAACTATAAAACAATGATAAAGGAAACTAAAGATAATTCAAAGAAATGGGAAGATGACCCATGTTCTTGGACTGTGTGCACGCTTGGCTGCTCAGTTATGCCCAACCCTTTGCAACCCCATGGACTGTAGCCTGCCAGGACCCATGAGATTTTTTCAGCAAAAACACTGGAGTGGGTTGCCATTTCTTCCTCCAGGGGATCTTCCTGACCCAAAGATGGAATCTGCGTCTCCTGTGACTCCTGCATTGGCAGGTGGATTCTTTACCACTGAGCCACCTGGAAATTCCAGGTTCTTGGATTGGAAGGATTATTATTATTAAAATGGCCATATTATCCAAAGCAATCTACAGATTTCATGTAATCCCTATCAAATTACCCATGGTATTTTTCACAGAACTAGAACCAATAATCTTGAAATTTATACAGAACCAGAACTGCCAAAGCAACCCTGAGGAGAAAGAACATAGCTAGAGGCATAGCCCTCCCACATTTCAGACAATAGTACAAAACTACAGTAACCAAAACAGCATGGTACTGGCACAAAAACAGACACAGATCAATGCAACAGAATAGAGAACCTAGAAACAAACCCACACACCTAAAGTCAATTAATCTTTGACAAAGGAGGCAAGAATATATAATGAAGACAAGACAGTCTCCTCAATAAGTGGTGTTGGGAAAGCTGGACGGCACATGTAAATCAGTGAAGTTGGAACACACCCTCACATCAAACACAAAAATAAACTCAAAATGGCTTAAAGACTTAATATGACACCACACCATAAAACTCCTAGAAAAGAATATAAGCAAAACATTCTCTGACATAAACCATTCAAATGTTTTCTTAGGTCAGTCTAATAACACCAAGGCAATAGCAAATAAAAGCAAAAACAAACAAATGGAACCTAATCAAACTTATAAGCTTTTGCACAGCAAAGGAAACCATAAACAAAATGAAAAGGTAACATATGAACTGGGAGAAAATATTTGCAAACAATGTGACCAAAGGGCTTAATTTCCAAAATATACACACAGCTCATACAACTCAATAACAACAGCAACTGCAACAAAGCAACAGCCACTCAGTCAGAAAATGGGCAGAAGACATAAGGAGACATTCCTCCAAAAACGACATGCAGATCACCAGCAGGCACATGAAAGGATGCTCAACACGGCTACTCACTAGAGGAATACAAATCAAAACTACAATGAGCCATCACCTCACACTGGTCAGAATGGGCATCATTAAAAAGTCCGTAAGAAAACACACGCTGGAGAGGGTGTGGAGAAAAGGGGCAGCCTCCTCCACTGTTGGTCGGAATATAAATTAGTGAAGCCACAGAGTAAAACAGCACGGAGGGTCCTCAAAAAAAACTAAAATTAGAGCTGGCCTATCGATCCAGCAATCCTGCTTCTGGGTATGTATCTGCAGAGAACTCGAACTTGGAAAGATACACCTACGCTCACAGCAGCACTATCTGCAACAGCCAAGACACGGAAACAACCTAAACAGCCATTAAAAGGCAAATGGATAAAGCAGGTGTGGCACACGCACGTTCATATAATGAAATACTACTCAGCCACTAAAACGAAGAAAAGCAGGCCATCTGCAGCAACATGTACGGCCCTGGAATTATCATACTAACGGAAGCAGGTCAGGAAGAGAAAGACAATCGCATGATATGAGATCACTTATGCGTAAAATCTAACTTATGACACAAATAAACCTCTCTAGGAAACAGACACACAATCACAAACGAAGACAAGAGACTGGCGGCTGCCAAGGGCGGGGAGGGGAGGACAGGGTGGATTGGGAGCTTGGGATTAGCAGAAGAAAACTATTATATAGAGGATGGATAAACAACAAGGTCATATTGTGCAGCACAGGGAACTCTATCCAATATCTTGTGATAAACTATAATGGAAAAGAATCTGAAAAAGAATATACATATATTTATAACTGAATCACTTTGCCTTATGCCAGAAACTAACACATCATACTAATAAATCAACTGTACTTAAATAAATAAATTCTGCATTTCTTGTTGATTTTAAAACATTTTTATTGCCTTCTCACTTTGATGTTTTATAGCTGAGTAATATTAGACATATTAATTAATCACTGTAAACCTTAATTTTCTCATCTGTGTTAATGAGTAGCTCACTAACTT
>SJYF01000136.1:7730010-7746226 GCA_006410515.1 Procapra przewalskii
TGATCTTTGTTTTCTGAATGTTGAGCTTTAAGCCAACTTTTTCACTCTCTTTTTTCACTTTCAAGAAGAGGCTTTTGAGTTCCTCTTCACTTTCTGCCAAAAGGGTGGTGTCATCTGCATATCTGAGGTTATTGATATTTCTCCCGGCAATCTTGATTCCAGCTTGTGCTTCTGCCAGCCCAGCATTTCTCATGATGTACTATGCATAGAAGTTAAATAAGCAGGGTGACAATATACAGCCTTGACGTACTCCTTTTCCTACTTGGAACCAGTCTGTTGTTCCATGTCCAGTTCTAACTGTTGCTTCTTGACCTGCATATAGGTTTCTCAAGAGGCAGGTCAGATGGTCTGGTATTCCCATCTCTTTCAGAATTTTCCACAGTTTATTGTGATCCACACAGTCAAAGGCTTTGGCACTGTCAATAAAGCAGAAATTGCCGGGTCCAGCCCCAGTGGATCCAGGGTAATTCAAAGTGTGGACAGCGTAGGAGAGGAAAGCTTATTTATTTATTAATATAGGATTAGATTAGGAAGAATTAGTGTAGTAGGAAAATTTAGTGGAGAAAAGATGCTGAATAACTTGGCTTACAGGGAAGAGCAATAAAATCTCAGGACAAGAGATTTGCACCATCTATGTTGGGCCACCGGCGCCCACCTGAATATTAAAGGGTGCCCCACCTTAGGCTCCCTTTCACGCGGGTCTTAGAAGCCAGGACAAGTAAGTAGACTTGGTGAGCCGCCCCATTCCAGATGGGAATTCAGCCTGAAATTAGATAAAGAGGAGACACGGGGGAAACCAGTCCAGCGACTGGCCCGGCCCCTGTTGTTCAGAAGGCTTTTTATACTTTTGATAGTACATGGAGATCAATGGGTAATACAAAATTATGCAGCATTAGCAGCCCAGACTTTTATCAAAACCAGGCATTTCTCTCTGCATACCTACTTGTATACACAGGTCTTAGGTGATTTACATAATCTTCTGGCCAAAAGGGCCAGTTAACATTTTACAGCCTTTTTTCTGATAAGGGTTTGTTAACCAGAAGACTTATTCGTGTTGATCTTCCTGAAGTCTGGTGCCACTCTCAGAAAGCACTAAATAACGTTACATTCTTACATAGCAAAGATACAGCAATTTATAACAAGTAAGGAGTACAGTGGTTTGCTCAGTCACCCACCAGACTCCTCTGTCCATGGAATTTTCCAGGCAAGAATACTGGAGTGGGTTGGGGAACTTCCTGACCCAGGGATTGAACTCGCGTCTACTGCACTGGTAGGCGGATTCTTTACCACTGCACCACCCGGGAAGCCTACCAAGGAGTACAGTGATTTATAACAAAAGAAAAGTAATTAACTCAAAAGTCTAATGTTGCTAACATCAAAACTACTATATATCTTTTTCTACATCCCTGTTACATTGATTAACATCCTCCCAGGTGCCTAAAAGATAAAGAATATGGAGGTCTGGCAGCAATCATTGAGTCAACAGTGAAAACCCATCACCAATATGATTTTTAACTCTCTAGAAAAGGCTCTATATCTTTACGATGCTTTTAAGCTTTGCGCCACTCACGGTTGGGGGGCTGTAAGCAATTCACAAGCTGTAAGAGGTCCGGGGGAACCTGTTAGGCAAGCTAAAGAACTTTCAGAGGGGGTTTAACTGAAACAGCCCTTTCAAATGCAGAAGACTAAAGCCCTGAGTTGACTTTTTCCAGAGTGTGTCAGAAGAGTAGAAAGGCAGAGTACAAAGGCAGGCAGGTTTTTGGTTTTGGGGGTACATGCTCAGGAAATACCAGGGGGAAAACCTGAGGTCCGATTTAGCCTTGCCATCAGAGCTCTGCCGCACGACCTTGTCACAGGTGGAATTCCTTACGCTGCCTCCCAGCAATGATCCAGCGGATGTTGGCAACTTGATCTCTGGTTCCTCTGCCTTTTCTAAAGCCAACTTGAACATTTGGAAGTTCACAGTTCACGTATTGCTGAAGCCTGGCTTGGAGAATTTTGAACATTATTTTACTAGCGTGTGAGATGAGTGCAATTGTACGGTAGTTTGAGCATTCTTTGGCATTGCCTTTCTTGGGATTGGAATGAAAACTGACCTTTTCCAGTCCTGTGGCCACTGCTGAGTTTTCCAAATTTGCTGGCATATTGAGTGCAGCACTTTCACAGCATCATCTTCCAGGATTTGAAATAGCTCAACTGGAATTCCATCACCTAGCTTTGTTCATAGTCCTGGTTACTTTTATTTAAATTCTGTGTATATATTTTAATCCTACAAACAGTTATTATTGTTGTTTTACACAGCCAATGTTCATTAAGATTCACCCATATGTTTGGGGGGGTGAATAAATTGCTTTTTATTGCTCTTCATACCTCCTTGTGTCTCTGTGCTTCCATGTAGAATTATTTTCCGTCTACCTAAAAACTCCACTTAATATATTCTGTAGCAAATCTGCTCTTAAAGAAATTTCTCAATTGTTATTTGCCTAATTATCCTTATTTCACTTTTGCTTTGGAAGGATAATTTTCAGGGCATAGAATTCTAGGTTATCGGTTATTTTTCTTTGTTGCTTTGAAGGTATCATTACCTTTTCTTCGGGCTGAGAAGTCAATCATAAGTTTTGCTTTTGTGTCTTTCATTGTAGCATGAATTTTTACCTTTCTTCTGGCCAATTTTAGCATTTTCTCCTTTAATTTTTGGTAATTCGATATGCTGTTTTTAAGTGAGTTTTATTTGTATTGATCCATCTTGTGTTCACAGTTTCCTCGATCTGTGACTTGTTCTTGTCGTTTGTCTTGTTTTGGCAGTACCACAAAGCTTGCAGGATCATAGTTCCCTACTAGGGATTGAACCAGGACTCCTGGCAATGAAAGCACTGAGCCCTAACCACTGGACCACCAGGGAATTCCCTAAAAATAATTATTGATAATTTGAATCTTTGGACAATATCATAACCCAGAGAGAATTAGCTAGCTTCCAGGGCAGAACTTATTATTCCCTTTTCCATCTTTATTAGTTCATTAATTATGCATTCTTTTACTTTTGATATTTTCCCTAGACATTATGTTATTCATTTTTGACTTAACTAGAGACTAACATTGGATGGCATCATGGACTCGATGGACGTGAGTCTGAGTGAACTCCGGGAGATGGTGATGGACAGGGAGGCCTGGCGTGCTGCGATTCATGGGGTTGCAAAGAGTCGGACACAGCTGAGTGACTGAACTGAACTGAACTGAACATAACTGTGTCCCATTAGGGACTGAGTGCATTAGAAAGTAGGCTTCAGTTCTTATGAAGGTGGATCTATTTCGACTTCGTACTTCGTTATAGGCTGTCTGCCTTTAGGGTCCATCCTGAAAGCCTGAGGTGTCCTTCGTTTGGCAGGTCCTGAACCCGAGTGTTTGTTGGTGCACGTGTTCTTAGTCGCCCCAGTCGTGTCCGACTCTTTGTGACCCCATGGACTATAGCCTGCCAGGCCCTTCTGTCCGTGGGATTCTCCAGGCAAGAATACTGGAGTGGGTTGCCATGCCCTGCTCTAGGCGATCCTCCCAATCCAGGGATCAAACCCTGTCTCTTCCATCTCCTGCACTGGCAGGCGGGTTCTTTACCACTAGCGCCACCTGGGAAGCCCCCGAATGTTTGTTCTCCCAGCTCTGACACATCACCAGCTCTGCCTTCAGCACCTCAGCATCTCAGCATCTCATCTGCTGCTCTTGGCTCAGCTTGTCAGTCCCCACTTGCCAACTGGCAAATGCCTTGAAGGGAGAAGTCGAGCCAAGTTCAAGCTCACTCTCTAGGTTCCTTTTTTCCAGGATGCTGGCTCCCTGAGGTTCCCTGTAGTTCCTTGCTGCCTTAGATTAAAAAAAAAAAAAATTTGTCAGGATTTTCTAGTTATTGTCAGTGGGAAGTCTGCCTGAAACAAGCCATGGCCAGCAGCAAAGTGACATATTAAAATTTGACATATTAAAATCAAATTACCGTACCAATCCCTCGCTCAGAGGGATTCATTGGAGTTCAAATACTACCAACTATCATCCATTCAAAAACTATGTGAACAAGCCCTTCAGTAACAGTGTCTTCCCAGGTTTTGTCTTACTTCAATACGTATTTTTAGGCTTATACGTAATTTGTTCCTATGTCCCCCATTCATGGGGCTTCCCTGGTGACTCTGTAGCCCGCCTGCCAGTGCTGGAGACACGTGTTCAATCCCTGGATTGAGAAGATCCCCTGGAGAAGGAAATGGCAACCTACTCCAGTATTCTTGCCTGGAGAATCCCACGGACAGAGGAGCCTGGTGGACTACAGTCTATGGGGTTGAAAAGAGTCAGATACAGCTTAGGGACTGAACAGCAGCAGCAGCTGCTGATACATGATAGGCGAATACATTTAATTTCCTATAAGAAATGTATTCTAACAAATATAATTTTCCAAAAATTTTCAGTATATTCTAACAAATATGTATTTCCAAATATAACTTCCAAACTCACTTCCAGAATGAGTTATATTTACTCATTCTGTAAATTATATTTGTTAGCATAGAATAAATATTATATATATACATATAATGTTTTGCTCAGTCACCCACCAGACTCCTCTGTCCATGGAATTTTTCAGGCAAGAATACTGGAGTGGGTTGGGGAACTTCCTGACCCAGGGATTGAACTCGCGTCTACTGCACTGGCAGGTGGATTCTTTACCACTGCGCCACCTGGGAAACCTAGCATATGCCTACTTGCTTGCCATCAGCCTAGGTCAGTTTAACGCAACCTCAGACCGCCTGTTACTTTATCCATCAGCATTTTGGTATAAGGACTCTGAAAAATAATCTAAACACCATTGTCACATCTAAAAATTTAAGAATGCCTTTATATTACTAAATATCTAGTCAGTTAAAATTTCTGTTTCATCATTTTCTTTTTCAATTTATTTGTGAAAGAAATCAGGTGATTTATAGAAATAACCTGATATTAATACAGAAATATTAATAAAATCAGAATTTTATTAGTCACATCCCTTTGGTGTCATTAAACACATTCCTTAGTTCTTTATGCAGGCATAATGTGTTTTATTGTACTTTGCTTTATTTTGCTTTGCAGAAATTGCATTTTTTACAGCTTGAAGGCTTGTGGCAACCCTGAATTGACAGATGATGGTTGGTACTTTTTAAGCAATATCACAATTTAAAATGAAGGTATGTACATTTTTAAAGAAGTAGTGCTATCGCACACTTAATAGATTACAGTATAAACATAACTGAGAAACCTAAAAAATCATGTGACTTGCTTTGTTGCGATATTCACTTTATTGAGGGGTCTGGGACCAAACCCACAGTATCGAACTATGCCTGTATTGCTCAGAACCGATAGTTTGATCTAGCGTTTTGATCATATTAGGTTCTAGTTTGGGGCAAGAGTATGCCATGGTATGTTCTCCTATAAGGATGCAAAAGACATCTCTTCTCTCTCTTTACATTAGAAGTCATGGATAATCATTGCTTGAATTCATTGACTCATCATGGATTGCAAATGGTCATATTTTAATTCTGCTGTTCTTTATTATTCAGCTGTAATACTTCAATAAAGAGAAACTTCCCATCAGCCACTCTTTAAAAAAAATTTATTTATTTTTGGTTGTGCTGGGTCTTTGTTGCCGCACGTGGGCTTTCTCCAGTTGCAGTGAGAGGGCTTTTCATTGTGGTGTCTTCTCTTGTTGTGGAGCAGGGCTTCTAGGCACGCAAACTTCAGTGGTTGTGGCACACCGGCTTGGTGGTTCCAGGGCATGTGGGATCTTCCTGGGCCAGGGATTGAACCTGCATCCCCTGCATTGGCAGGCAGATTCTTAACCACTGGACCACCAGGGAAGTCCCCATCATTCACTCTTCATTACTCTGAGTATCATTTGACGGAGAAAGGTGAGACAGGTGCTTGCATCTTCCCCTCTGTTTACCAGTTTTCCAAATGACGATTTAGTTTCCTAGCATTCTGTAGCTATCTTTTAAAAGGATCATTAGAAATGCAGAGATTTTAACACACATACTATGTTCCTATCTATCGCATTGTATTCCTCACTAGTGTTAAGATCATTCCATTGTCGGCCAGTGGAAACTCTTCAGTCATCTGTGCTCATTGCCACGCATCACAGCCAGGAGGCCACCGTCCAGGACTCCACCAGATCAGATGACTGGAAGCTCTGCGTCGCCGAGCACTCTCTTCCATGGACTCTGTCCTATGCACTCTGCCCTTGGCTGGTTTTCATCTGTATCCTTCCTTGTGATAAACCATAGCTATGAGCATAACAGCTTTCAATGAGTTCTATGAGTCTTTACAGCAAATTATTGGTGGCCTTGGGAATGCCCCAAATTTGTGATTGGTGTCGGAAGTGACGGCAGTCTTCTGGGGACTGCTTCCTAGACGTAGCAATTTGGCTCACTTCTCATACCAAGAAACTGAGGCGAGAACTCCGTTTTTTAATATAAAGAAGTGGTTCTTTGTTGTTTGTCTTTTTTACAATTTATTTATTTATTGTGGCCACGCGGCATGTAGGATCATAGTTCCCCGGCCAGAGACTGAACCCACGCCCCACCCACAGTGGAAGCTCAGAGTCCCAGGGAAGCCCTTCAAAAGCAGAGACTTCACAAAAGAAGAAATGACTCCAACAAAATAGAACTATAAACAGCTTTTATGTGAAATCATCCACAGTGATGCTTCATTTCATCCATTGCTTTCATAACTCAGTTGAAAAATTTATAATTTTCAACTTGGAATAGATCAGCAGTTTAGGCTGAGAACTATTTTTGGACTCTCATGTGGCTTCAAAGGATACCTAGGTAGTTCAGATTGGAGTTCTGGCCCTGAGCCTTCAGCCGGGGCCTGGGGGAGGGGGAAACAAGCCATCACCCCCCAGTGAGAACACAGACAAGATGCCAAACGGAGCTGTGGGCTTCCCACGGGGCACAGGGGAGGGGCCAGGGAGCCCTGAGAAAACTGTGTCCTCTGGGAACCGAAAGCACAGAATAACCTCCCACATCCTCTTTTCTGTGGTTAATTGGAAGGTCTTCATGGAAGCCATTCCACACTACTTCCAGAAATTTCCATTCAATACACACTTATTGAAAACTTTTTATTTTCCAGATACTGTATCAGATGCTTTGAGAACTGTCTGTGGACAAGATCAAGATTTCTACCCTTGTGGACATTACATTACAGCATAGCCCCTTCCCTGGTGTCTCAGAGGTTAAAGCGTCTGCCTGGAATGTGAGAGTCCCGGGTTCAATCCCTGGGTCGGGAAGATCCCCTGGAGAAGGAAATGGCTACCCACTCCAGTATTCTTGCCTGGAGAATCCCATGGAGTGAGGAAACTGGTGGGTTACAGTCCATGGGGTCGCAAAGAGTCGGAAACGACTGAGCGACTTCACTCTCTCTCATAGATAATAAACAATAAACGTGAGAGATGAGAAATTGTGTCCTAAGGTTGAAGGCGATAAGGGCAATGCAAGAAAGTAAGAGATGAGGAAGAGGGGTCAGAAGGACAGGAATGGGTAGGAGAATTAAGTGGGACAGTCAGGGTCCCCAGGAAGGTGGGGGCTGAGCAGACACTTGAGGGGCAGGGAGCTGGGCAGGTGGGTGTGGGGGAACGAGCCATTTGGGCTGAAGGAATGGCTGGAGCAAAGACCCTGAGGAATGTTTGAGCAACAGAATGGAAGCCAGCGAGGCTGGAGCAGAGCATGTGAGGAGGAGGAGATGGATGGAGTCCACGACAGCAGGATGGCAGTTGGGTTGTGCTGCCAGAGAAATATGTTTGAGAAGGGTTTTTGTTGTGGCGGTTCTTTTACAATTTATTTACTCACTCTGGCTGCATAGCATGTGGAACATTAGTTCCCAGGACCAGGGATTGAACACACAGCCCCTGCACTGGAAGTGCAAAGTCTCAGCCATGGACCACAGGGAAGTCCTGTTTGAGGTTTGCCTCCTACCATCCCTAGTGGCTCAATCAGTAAAGAATCCGCAGGAGACGTGGGTTGGATCCCTGGGCGGGGAGATCCCCTGGAGAAGAAAATGGTAACCCACTCCAGTATTCTTGCCTGGAGATCCCACGGACAGAGGAGCCTGGTGGGGCTACAGTCCCTGGGGTCGCAAAGAGCTGAATACGACTTAGCAACTGAACCACCACCGCCAGCCTGTCAACCATGACCACCTGTCAACCATGTGTCCTAACTGGCTGCCTTGCAGTGTTCAAAATACTTCTACAAATCTCATGGGATTTTAGGGGATAATTGGCAGATTCTTTGGTTAGGCAGACTTCTTTGGTAAAATATGAACTTTTTTTATTTTCTCAACTGAAATTCCCCAGGAGCTATTTCTGGACAGAGCGGAGTGAGTGGAGTGGAAATTCCACGATGCCAGCAGCTCTGGGTTTGTGATCCTGGTGCTACACTTCCAAGCTGTGTGACCTGGGACAGCTTGATTCTCCTCTCTGAGTTGCCTTTTTCTTAATTCTAAAGTGGGGTGCCAGCAGGCTTGGTTGCTTGGCTGTGACCAACTCTCTGTGATCCCATGGACTGCAGCCCGCCAGGGTCCTCTCTCCATGGAATTCTCCAGGTAAGAATACAGGAGTGGGTTGGTATTCTCTTCTCTAGGGGGCCTTCCTGACCGAGGGATCGAACTCATGTCTTGTGCATTGGCAGACGAGTTCTTTACCACTGAGCCACCAGGGAAGTGTAACCAATACCTGTATGGGCCTAATTATGTCCCCCGTCACTCCAGATTCGTATGCTGAAGAGCTAACCCCCCAGCACCTCCAAATGTGAAGTTTATTTTTTTTGCTGCGTGAACTTTTGCAGCATATGAGCTTCTCTCTAGTTGAGGCACACAGGCTTAGTTGCCCTGCAGCATATGAGATATTAGTTCTCTAAACTGGGGTGGAACTCACATCCGGTGCATTTGGAGGCAGATTCTTAACCACTAGACCACCGGGGAAGTTCCAGAGTTAGGGTGTTTTTGTTTATGTCTTTCACAAAGGTAATTAAGTTAAAATGAAATCATTTGGGGTGGATATTTGCCAGCTTCTCATACAGTGTCTGAAAAATAAAAGGTTTTCAGTAAGTATTTGTTGAATGGAAATTTCGGGAAGTGGGGTGGGGTGGCTTCCATCAACAGCTTGCAAGTAATCATTGTTTTGATAAGAGGGAAATTTGGACATGGACAGGCAGAGCGGGAACCTATGTCAAGACACAAGGAGGAGAAGACGGCCATCTACAAGCCAAAGGGAGAAGCCTCAGAAGAGACCAACCTGCCAACACCTGGAACTTGAAGTTCCAGCCTCTAGGGCAGTGGGAAAACACATTTCTATTGTTGAAGTCCCCCACCTCCCCGCCTGACTTGGTAAACCAATTCAGTACTCCAAAAGGCTGTAACCATGTGCTTTGTTTCAGCTGGCCTCTAAAAGCAGTGCTTTCTAAACTGAATTCCTTCTCACCCTGCAAAGGTATATTCTCCCTACTAGCAGCGATGCTGTCAGGAACAGGCATTTTCAGACATAATCATCAGTTTTAATCTTTTCCACTACAGAAAATATTTTTTTCATTACACATCCAAAGTTGCTACTGAAGTTCCATCCCTGATCCTTGTGAATTTTATGATCTGCAAACACGATAGTAATAGAGTTGAAAATGAAACCTCACTGAAAAGTGTAAAATGAGAGGAAATAAGTTCTTCTCACTTCATGTTTCTGTTCCCTGCTGTTTCAGTTGTGTGCTCAGAGGCAAACTGATTACAGTTTCCTGATGTATCCTTTCAGGAAAATACTTGATGCATTTATCAGAAAATAGAGGTATAGGCATCCTTTTAGAATTGTATACAAAAGAGATCAAACTCCTTGCAGGATACTACCACCCTTAACTATCTTGCCTTTTTTTTTCTTTCCCCCTATCAGCTATAGAGGTCTACCACATTTTGTCTCCTGGGTCCTGTGATACAGCTCACATAATTCTCAGGGCCTGGGCTTTCCTAGTGGCCCAGTTGGTAAAGAATCTGCCTGCAGTTCAGGAGAAAGACCCACGTTCCATCTCTGGGTCAGGAAGATTCCCCTGGAGAAGGGCATGGCAACCCACTCCAGTATTCTTGCCTGGAGAATCCCACGGGCAGAGGAGCCTATGGGCTACAGTCCATGGGGTCACAAAGAGTCGGACACAACTGAGCGACTAACACACACACATAATTCTCAGGGCAAAGGTCATGTTAGGGGGGGCACACTGACGGAAACCGCCCACCCTGGCCAGGCACAATAGTAACCATTTGCATGAGTTTTATGACAGGAGGTCCTGGTAAGGAACACAGGACTAATAAGCCACCATCCACCGGAAGAGTTCAGGAAAGTTCAAAAGGAGACACCACATGTCAGACCACCTCCCAGAATCCTCTCTGGCATGCATCTTGGCCGAACAAGGCGTGCACCACCAGGAAGGACTCTGAGTCAGATGTTTCGCTAAAGACAGCCCATCACCACAAAACCCGAGACTGAGCCACGCGGCAGAGCAGCTCTCCTGGCTTCCCTTACCCTACCGCCCTCCACCCGGGAACCCTTTCCCAATAAAATCTCTTGCTTTGTCAGCACATGCGTCTCCTCGGACAACGCATTTCCGAGTGTTAGATAAGAGCCCAGTTTCCGGGGCCTGCCTTCCTGCAAAAGTTAGACAGTTGTAAGGAGGGAGGTACCAAAAAGCAGCTTCTCCACAAGGTCCTCAGAGACCTGGACACCTGTATGTATCTCTCTGCTCTACCATCCACAGCATCATCCTTACCCAAGGCTGGCTGGAAGATGGTTGTCAGTGGCCATTAGGAAAATGTGTTTCTTGAGTTTTAAAAATTGACATTTATAGAAAGGGAGGGAAGAGAGAGAAAAAGACTTTGCTCTCAAGCCAATAGCTTTTTTAAAAAAGTATTTTCAGGCTGTGTGTGGGGTTCTTCATTGCTGAGAGTGGGCTTTCTCTAGGCGTGGCGAGCAGAGGCCTCTCTCCAGTTTTGGTGCTTCTCTCGTGGTGGAGCATGGGATCTCGGGTGGGCAGGCTTCAGAAGCTGTGACTCCTGAGCTCCGGAGCACGGGCTCAGCAGTTGTGGCACACGGGTTTAGCTGCTTGGCAGCATGTGAGATTTTCCCAGACCAGGGATCAAACCAGTGTCCCCTGCATTGTGAAGCGGATTCTTAACTACCAGGGAAGCCCAGCCCACGGCTTTTTAAAAAGTGGGTTGAGCTACCTTAAGTTACATTCTTCCCTTGGTAACTGTTGGCAGAAAACACCTTGTATAGGTTAGCCTGTATAGATTCTCTTAGTGAGAATCCTCATTAAGGACTCTCCTCTAGTGAGGGTGGAAGCCTGGCCTGATTCTGGGTTCCTGGGTAGGAAGGATGTAGATAGAAGATCAACAGCATCTGCAGGGCAGAATACAATCTCATGTACACAGAACTGCATACATGTATGTTTGTGTGCACAGGTAGAGAGACGTGGAGAAGGCTGCTCGCCGAAATGCACTAACCATGGTTATCTTTGATGAGTTGTTTTTACAATGCATGCATTTACACTGTACTGATGAAAAGCCATTTTATGACCCCACCATAAAACAACCATTCCATACATCATGATTTTGGATAGAAACAGAATCACTGTCTTTTCTCAAGAGCATGTAGAGAGTTTTAGGGTAATCCACATAATAAACAGTGACAAGAACTCAATATTGCAGGCACCCTGTAGACAAGAACCACTGGCTACAAGCTGGTATGAATTCCGTTTTTGCATTTCACGTAACTACCATGTGCCACCTCTGTGCCAGGAACTGGAGATTCAGACATCACGGTTCCCAATCCCTCCTCCACCAGTTGGGGTGGCCCAGTGGTGTGTGACGACATATACAAGAAGATATATATATAGAAGAACTGAGGTACCACGTGGCTGTTTTCATGAAGAGCATGGGACCACACAGAGGAAGTGATCCACTGGCTGGGAGAAGTTGAGGAAGGGCCTCCCAGAGGGTGTAAAGGTTGAATTGAGGGGGGACCACCAGAAGAGGTGGATGGTGTCAAATGCAGTGCCCAGCATGCCTACTAAGGACGTGGGGCCCCCTGCCCTTCTCACTGTAGGCCAGCCTCACCACAAGAACTTGACTCTGGCATTGAAAAGCAGTCTAGGGTCCTGTATTCATCTTCTCTTGCATGTAACCAAGTTCCACAAACTTAGGGGCTTAAATGAACATCCATTTATTAGCGCGGTCTATGGTCAGAAGTCCAGGAAGGCATGGCTGGATTCTAGGCCCTGAGTCTCAAACCACTGAAATTAAGCTGCTGTGTTCTCTCTTGGAGATTCTGGGGAGAATTCCCATTCAGGCTCATTTAAGTTGATGGCAGATTCGGTTCCTTGTAGCTCCCCTTCCTCTTCAAGACAGCAGCATTTCCACCAGGCACACTGAGTCCTTCCAGGACCATCATCTCTCACCTCCCCTCTGCTTTCCTCTTCTGCTTCTAAGGGCTCATGTGATTGATTGCACTGGGTCACTTTAGATAATCCAGGAGAATCTGCATTTTAAGATCAACTGATTAGTAACAGTACTGTGAAGTCTTTTTACAGCAGTTGTCCTCAAACTTTTTGGCACCAGGGACCAATTTCATGGAAGACAACTTTTCCACAGATGGGGTGGGGGGATGGTTTGAGGATACATTTATTGCGACTTTATTTCTATTATTATTACATCAGTCCGTTTCAGATCATCGGGCATGAGATCTGGAAGGTTGGGGACTCCTGCTTTAGAGGAGTAAAGTAACAGGTTCCCAGTCCTAGGGATCGGGATCTGGAACCTTGGGGTGGGTGGGTGGTAATTCTGCCCACCACAGTGCCCTACCTGGACCTTGGCGTCCATCAGCACCAAGCATAGAGTAGCCCTGATGAGCCCGAGGAACACTGTGCCTCTTGCTAGGTGACCAGGGTCAGTCCCTGCCCTGCCAGGCTTCTTCCTCCTTTGAGAGGTGTTAGTGAATTTCATGGGCTTTCCTGGTGGCTCAGTGGCAAAGAATCCACCTGCCAACGCAGGAGACAGGGATTTGATCGCTGGTCCGGGAAGAGTCCCCTGGAGGAGGTAATGGCAACCCACTCCAGTATTCTTGCCTGGAGAACCCCATAGACAGAGGAGCCTGGCAGGCTACAGTCCATGGGGTCACAAAGAGTCAGGCAGGGCTGAGCAACTAACACTTTCACTTTTCAGTGAAGTTCACTGGGGCAGGAGCCCAGCACTGCCTGCCCTACAAGAAGAAGAAGAAGAAGAAAAAGAAAATGTAAACATTATTTTTTTAAAAAAAATCGATTCCAACATTAAAAAAAAAAGTCAGGAATAGTCTCATGAAAATCTAATCTGCCTTCTTTCCAAATCCAGCAGCTCTGGTAGCCCCAAGTTCCTGGCCAGGCTGACACTGGGGTGCACCAGGGACGGGAGGAGGGCTCGCACACCCCTTCTCAGAGGTATCTGCTCCAGGAGGCCCTTCTCTGAGTCCATGCCCAGCTCTCCAGGGGGCTCCAGTCGGAAGGAAACAATTTACCGGGCACCTGCCAGTGGCAGCAACTGAATACAGTAAGTCCTTTAATTCTCGCAACAACCCTGGGAAGAAGGTCTTGTTCCTATTTTATCGATACAGAAAGCTAGGCGCAGTCACGCGCCCAGGGCGCACGGCTGGGATCCTTCGCCAGCTTGGCCTCTAGCCCCTCGGATCCGCTCAGCCCCTAGCGTCCCGCCCTCTACCGCCCCCGCCCCTGGAGAGACTGCGTCCCGCCCCCGGCTCCAGCACTACTCCGGGGGCAGGGCGGGAAGGGGCCAGAGCCGGGGACTCGCTGCGCCCGCCGCCAATCCTCCACCCGTGGGGCCCCGCCGCAGTCACGCGAAGGGCCGTGCGGAGCGCGCCAAGCCCGGGCCTCCAGCAGCCCGAGGGCTGAGTCCGCTGCCTGGGGCCCCGGTCTGCCCCATCCCCGCCCCGCGCGTTGCCGCCGCAATGNNCGCAATGCCCGGGGACAGCCGAGCCGCCGGGACGCATCACTCTCGCCCGTCGTCCTCCGAGGAGCCGCCAGACCTGGAGGTAACGGTGCCCCGAGGGCTGGTAGCTGCGCGCGGACGGCAGCGCCCTCAGCCCCGAGTCCGCGGTCCTCGGGACTCCTGGGTGGAGAGCGACCCCGAGCCCAGCAAGTGCCAGCCGCTGAGAACGAGGGCCCCGGCGTGAAGATGCGGCTGCAGAGCCCCGCCGCCCCCGGGCTTCTTCTGTCCTCTGGGTGCGCGCTTGCGGGAGGCGCACCGCCGCTGGAGCGCAGAGGCGCCGTGCCCCTGGCCGCAGCCCCGCGCGTTCGGGGAGCTGTCAAGCCCGTACCCGGAGGCCGGGGCCAAGCTGGGATGGGCGCTGGGGCTGCGTCTTGGGGGTCCTGTCTCCGTGTGGCGCGCCCCCGGGTCTGGGTGGCCCGTGCCCGCCGCACGGCGCTCCATGGCGGCAGGAAGCCAAGCGAGGGTCGCGCCGCAGGGGAAACGCCCGGGGGGCTCGAGGATGTGGGGCTGGGAGCGCTGCTTTCGCCCTGGCTCTAAGATCCCTGCGGCCGGGCAGACGCGCTGCGCATCAGCTCCGCTTTCACCAAGACCGCCTGAGCGTGGGAAGACTGGGAACTGGAAAGAGTTCGTCTCGGGCTGTTTCCTTTCCCTGGACAAGAACTCAGTGGAGAGGCAGGCAGGGCGCCAATGGAAAGAGCCTGGGCTCTGATTCAGGAAATTTTAGCTGTGAATGACAAGACGCTGGAAGTCTCTGGTTTTCCACTTTGTAAGGGTGGCGGTGATAAATCACACCCATCTTGAGAAGATGGTGTCGGTGAGGCCCAGGGTACCTTGCCTGGCACACGGAGGTGTTTCCTTTAGTCCTGCAAGTGTGTGGGAGGTGATAGGTGTTTTAGTCCTTTGTCTCCTTGAGTGTATTGAGAAGTCTTCCCCTTCCAGCCCCTTCAGCTATGTGGCCCCTGCAACCTGCTCAGGATGGTCCAAGGGGCAGGCTTCTGGGTGGCGTTAAATGCCCTGTTCCCCCAGTGCTCCCTGGCCTACTGGCCTCCCAAAGGGGCTTGGCAGCTTCCAACAGGCAGATTCTACCATGTCCCCTCTCCCTTAAAGGATTAAACAGAGAAAAGCAGGTCAAGGAGGAAGAGAAGGAAAAGGATTCTTGGTCCCTGGCTCCAACCCAACCCAACCCAGGTCTTGCTCCCCTCATTCTGCAAACTGATGACGCTGACGGTGAGCACCAGTCTTCTGGGGCAGGAAAATCTTTTGAGACTGTCAGGTGTTTCACTGTGTGTTTAATGCTTCTTTGTCAAAATTAAAGAATGTAGAAAAGTAACTGCAGGCCTCCAGAAATGCCAGGAGGGCTGAAAACAGCCCAGAGTCCCGGCTGAGTCTTGAGTGAGACGTAAGCTTAATGCATGCCTGCAGGGGTCAGCCTGGGAGCAGACAGAGCGGATGAAGAGCCTGGTACCAACAGGTCACTGTCAGCAGAACCCTAGTTTCTGAGATAACAGTATTGACTAAGTCATTAAACTGTAGCTCAGACCTCAGCCACTTGGTACCAATCTGACCTGGTTAACCTTCTTAAAAGTTAGTTTGGGGTCACTTAATAAGAAACTGCCTAGTCACCTGAAATGCATTTCTGCCCTCTTCTTTGAAACAGTTTTTTAGAACCCTTTTCAACCTGGTGTTGCTTTTGGCTGCCAAGCCAGGCTTCAGCAATATGTGAACCGTGAACTTCCAGATGTTCAAACTGGTTTTAGAAAAGGCAGAGGAACCAGAGATCAAATTGCTAACATCTGCTGGATCATCGAAAAAGCAAGAGAGTTCCAGAAGAACGTCTATTTCTGCTTTATCGACTATGCCAAAGCCTTTGACTGTGTGGATCACAATGAACTGTGGAAAATTCTGAAAGAGATGGGAATACCAAACCCCCGGACCTGCCTCTTGAGAAACCTATATACAGGTCAGGAAGCAACAGTTAGAACTGGACATGGAACAACAGACTGGTTCCAAGCAGGAAAAGGAGTACGTCAAGGCTGTATATTGTCACCCTGCTTATTTAACCTATGTGCAGAGTACATCATGAGAAATGCTGGACTGGAAGAAGCAGAAGCTGGAATCAAGATTGCCGGGAGAAATATCAATAACCTCA
>SJYF01000136.1:7757954-7768814 GCA_006410515.1 Procapra przewalskii
CATTGAGATTGAAAGATTAATGTATTATTTGATGATTTCTTAGCTTTTTCATAGTTTAGTGTAGCATAAAGACCAAATAGATGTTTTTATTTTTTTAATAAAAATGCTCAACTTTTCTATAAAAAGTATGTGCTGAAAATTGGTGATGGCATCTCCTAAAAGAGGAAGTAAATACTAGCAAATATGAAAAATATGTTTAACTTGACTAATTAAGAAATATATATGGGAGGGCATGGTTCTTGAGGCGCTAGCCTACTGTGTTCCCCCTTTTCCTGGAAAAGAAATAAAGCCACTCTTTATGCTGCTGCTGCTGCTAAGTCACTTCAGTCGTGTCCGACTCTTTGTGACCCCACGGACTGCAGCCTACCAGGCTCCTCCGTCCACAGAATTTTCCAGGCAAGAGGACTGGAGTGGTGTGCCATCGCCTTCTCCGGCCACTCTTTATACCCCACCCCATAAAAGAACCATACATGAAAGCAACAATAAAAGGCCATGCATTTGCCTGTAAAGCAATCATAGCAAGACTGAAAACAGTTCAGTCCTTTCATCCCTTCAACTTTGTCATCCTTTACTCAGCTATTGGAAATAGCTCAACTGGAATTGCATCCATTTACACATATGAACATGATTATTTTGTACATGCTTTGTTCATCTGTACATCTGTACATCCACTAGCTTTGTTCGTAGTGATGCTTCCTAAGGCCCACTTGACTTCCCAGTTCAGTCTGGCTCTAGGTGAGTGATCACACTGTCGTGGTTATCTGAGTCATTAAGATCTTTTTTGTACAGTTCTTCTGTGTATTCTGCCACCTCTTCTTAATATCTTCTGCTTCTGTTAGGTCCATCCATACAGTTTCTGTCCTTTATCGAGCCCATCTTTGCATGAAATGTTCCCTTGCTATCTAATTTTCTTGAAGAGATCTCTAGTCTTTCCTATTCTATTGTTTTACTTTATTTCTTTGCATTGATCACTGAGGAAGGCTTTCTTATCTCTCCTTGCTGTTCTTTGGAACTCTTCATTCAGATGGATATATCTTTCCTTTTCTCCTTTGCCTTTCTCTTCTCTTCTTTTCCTGACAATAGGAGATAAATAAAATATGGTACATCCACGTCCGTTAAAATGGCCTTATATGTCTATGATCAAGGAGAGATTGCTTCTTGTTTATTAGGTCAAAAGAGCAGGTTACAGTATAGTTGGAACACATCTTTGTTAAAGGAAAAGAAGAAAGAGTGATAGAGCTTCACAGAATGATCTGGAAGGACACTAGCTAAGGGGTTATGCCAAGTGAGGCAGGGTGATGTATTCCGAAATGCTGCTGTGATGAGAGTGGTCCTGGGCGGTGGTTAGCTGAGGGCACCTTATAAATAATTAGCATCTCAGCACAGCAGCCAGCCTGCCTCAACCTAGAGTGTCCACTACCTTTACTCACCCTTTCTCAATTTGTTTTGACTTCCTTCATACATCTGCTGAACTCCCAAAATACACAGAGTTATCTCTCTGGTCTCATTTTTAAAGAAATATCTTCACTTCCTATTATTAAAAAATGAATACAGTAAGTCCCCTACATACGAACCTGCAACTTGCAGACTTTCAAAGATGTGAGCCTGTGTTCACATGTCCAGTCGTGTGAGTTCGTTCATGTGTCTGGTGTATATTGTCATGTGCGTGCATCTTCTACAGGTCGCCGTGCTTTTGTGTACTTTTCTGTACAGGACTGTGTAGAGTACATCTGTACGTATCTTTAGTTCAGTTCCAAGATGTCCATGAGCAATCATAAAGGCAGCAGTGATGTAATTGGTACTACTGTACTTTTCAAGGTACTGTATTCTTAGATTAACAAAAATTTTTTTTAAATTTTTTGTGTTTGTTTTATGTAAAATGTATTTTATCTGAAAAGTATTATAAACCTTTACAACAGTAAAGGTGTTGTTGTTGTTTAGTCACTAAGTTGTGTCTGACTCTTTTTTGACCCCATGGGCTGTAGCCCACCAGGCTCCTCTGTCCATGGAATTCTCCAGGCAAGAATACTGGAGTGGGAAGCCATTCCCTTCTCCAGGGGATCTTCCCAACCCAGGGATCGAACCTGCATCTCCTGTATTGCAGGCAGATTCTTTACCTCTGAGCCACCAGGGAAGCCTCATTACAGTAAAATACTATAAAGTAAAGTACTATATGCTGCTGCTGCTGCTAAGTCACTTCAGTCATGCCCGACTCTGTGCAACCCCATAGATGGCAGCCCACCAGGCTCCCCGTCCCTGGGATTCTCCAGGCAAGAACACTGGAGTGGGTTGCCATCTCCTTCTCCAATGCATGAAAGTGAAAAGTGAAAGTCAAGTCGCTCAGTTGTGTCTGACTCTTCGCGATCCCATGGACTGCAGCCCACCAGGCTCTTCTGCCCATGGGATTTTCCAGGCAAGAGTACTGGAGTGGGGTGCCATTGCCTTCTCCGAAGTACTATATATAGTAAAGTACTATGTATAATTGGGTACCTAGGCTAACTTTGTCCGAGTTACAGACGCACTCTTGGGACATAATATATTCATATATGCGTGTCTTACTGTACAAGAACCCTAGGTCTGAGATGGGACTTATGACGACATCTTCAGTTCAGTCCATAACATAGTATTGCCTGACACAGGAAGGAGGAGGATGAGATGGATGGGAAAACTTAAAAAAAAAAAGGGAAGAATTGGAAGAGCATGTATATCTTTCATGGCCGCGTTTGCTGCATAGCCCCCTCCTGGGATGGGGTCGGAATTCCATCCTCATCTCCTAAGACTTCCAGCGTGGAGCCTTGACTATGATGGACACGTGAGCACTTTTCAGGCCCAAGTTTGGCCTGGTTGCCGGGCTGCCTTCTCTAGAGCATCCTGAATCCCACCAGAGAAAAGCCAAAGTCCGTGTTGGAGGCTCTGTGTCCCTCCCGCCGGAGGTCCTCCCCTCCTAGACCTGCAAGGCCATCCCTCCCACGCCACCTCCTCAGAGCCCTGCCCCGCACACCCTCAGCCCCTGTCTTATCCAGGTTTCCTCCAGAGGGCTCTGAGCGCTTTCTCTCTCTAGAGCTAGAACAGGGCCTTGCATGGAAGAGGCGCTCCTCAGAGGTGTGTGGAGTGAACTGGATGAGGGTGCAGGGTGCCCCGTCCAGGTCTGTCCTGCATCTATAGCCCAAAGGGTCTCACTCCTTCACCTCCATCACCCTTATTTGAAATACTTTCTGGGCTCCCCGGGCTCTGGGAATAAGACTTATCTTTTTAGCCTGATCCTCAAACTCACCTGCCCTCGGTCTGAGGTCTTGTCACTTCCTGCTCCCCTCTGCCCCTGAGCATCCCTTTGCTGTGTCTGCCTGCCACGGCTCTTGACTTCTCAGAGTTGTGTGCTTTTAAAGCTTTTATTTGCTTTAAGATTACATCAGAGGGGACTTGCCTGATGGTCCAGTGGTTAAGACTCTGCCTGCCAATGCAGGGGACTCAGGTTCGATCACTGGTCCTTGAAGATTCCACATAAGGTGGGGCAACTAAATCCACGTGCTGCAACGGCTGAAGCCTGCACGCCCTAGAGCCTGTGATCTGCAGCTAGAGAAGCCACTGCAGTGAGAAGGCCCTGCACCACGGTTAGAGAGTAGCCCTTGCTCGCCACAACTAGAGAAAGCCTGAGCACAGCAACGGAGACCTGTGCAGCCAGAATTTAAAAATTAATTAACAACAACCACAAAAGGTTGCATCAGGGAGTGCTTCCTCCAGGAAGCCTCCCCAGATACCATGACCCTTGGTGAGCTGTCCGTCCATCCCTGCTGCCCTGGAATAACCCCTCTGACTCCCTCCAGGTGGCGCCCCGTGCAGTGGCCAGCACCAGCCTCTTTCTGAGTCTATATTTTCTCTCTCTCTGTGATTGAGCTTTCTCAGTCCTTGTTGCCTTGCGTCCAAAGGGACGATCTAACATTTCTGATGATGGTAAAGTACTCTTTTTTAACTTATATTTTTCTAAACTGCTCTGGGTCCTTCTTCCTTTGTCCATCCTCAGGATCACAGACTGACCTTAATAAGGATTGATAAGAATTTTCTGTAATCTGGATATTTTTATCCTGTTGGGTGTGTGCATGCTCCCATCTTGTCCAGTTCTTTGCGACCCCATGGACTGTAGACCGGTAGGCTGTAGATTCTCCAGGCAAAGTTACTAGAGCGGGTTGCCATTTCTTACTCCGGGTATCTTCCCAACCCAGGGATCGAACCTGCATCTCTTGCATCTCCTGCATTGGCAGGCAGGTTCTTTACCACTGGTGCCACTGGGAACTAGGCTAGAAAACCTGCCTCATATGTGGAACTGAAGAAAGCACCACATGGTGTGGACACGTGGTAGGGCTGGTAACTGGCGAGGCTCTGTTACCAAGCCACCTGGGGTCCAGTCCCAGGCCTGCCCCTCTTGCTGGCTGTGTGACTGGTGCCTCATGATCTCCCTGTCTGTATGTCAAGCATTTCTCTCCAGGAGTGGTACCCTCTGCAGAGGGCGTGGAATAGTCTGCGCAAAGCTTACTAGAGGCCATGGCACATGGTGAACTCTCAGATAACAGCTGCTGTTAATGTTCTGTTATGAAACTGGGTTACGCTGTTTATGAATGTGGTTCTTTTCCTATGATATATTGTGACCTTCCTCCTGGGTCAGTGAACGTGCATCTGTATGGCACTTCCTCAGTCCTCTAGCAGTACTGACATCTCTGCCCCATGTCTGTCACAGCTGACCTTGATTGATCTGGTCATCTATGGGTCCCTGGAAGCTGTTAACATCCGAGGAGTTCGATGGTCAAGGGCCTTGAGGCCAGTCTTCCTCATTAACTTCCCTGAAAGTCGTCAGGTAAGGATATGATTTAGGATACACAAGAGGGTGTTTTTTATTTTTTTGCTGAAGTGTAGTTGAATTACAGTGTTGTGTTAATTGTTGCTGTACAATAAAGTGACTCAGTTATACATTTATATGTACATTCTTTTTCGTGTTCTTTTCCGCCATGGGTAGGGTGTGAGCACAGTTATCATGGGATATTGAGTATAGTTCCCTATGCTGTACAGTAGGACCTTGTTTATCCGTTCTCTGCACACCGATGAGGCTGGTGTGATTGAGTTTGGCTTCCTCGGTGGTAAAGAATCCCCCTGCCAATGCAGGAGACGTGGGTTAGATCCCTGGTTTGGGAAGATCCCCTGGAAAAGGAAATGGCAGCCCACTCCAATATTCTTGCCTGGGAAGTGCCTTGAACAGAGGAGCTGGTGGGCTACTGTCCACAGGGTTGCAAAAGAGTCGGATATGACTTGGCAACTAAAACAGCAATGCATCCCATTCTGCATCTGCTAAGGGAGTGGGGTTTTATTTTAGCAGAAAACTAGCTGATTGTGTATGAATGAAACGAAGTTTTGTTTTCACAGATCCGAAGGGCTTTCCGTAGCATCCGGAACACTCTGCCCGACATCCTCTACGTGTTCCTCTTGTTCCTCTTCAGCATGATGATTTTCTCCCTCATGGCCTTGAAGCTTTTCGGGGACAGGTGAGCAGGCTACTCTGGAGGTTTCTGCCGGAGAACTCTCCCGTGTGTGTGTTCAGCCTGCCGGTGCCAGAAGTGGTCAGCAGTGGCTGTCTCCCCCGTTCAGACACTCCAGGAGGGCTCCAGCAAGGGGAAAAGGGTGTCGGAAGCCGCAGCTTCATTTGTGTCTGTGGGTTTTTTTTCACTCTTGGTCGTCGATTCCTCTTTAGGGATCTCAGAACGGTGGAAGGGTCGCCGTACTTCACCAACATCCTGGACATAGCGTTTGAGCTCTATGTGCTGGTCACCACTGCAAACAGCCCTGATGTCATGTACGTGAGTCACCAGTTCACATCCACTGACATCTGTTATATAACAGCATCCACTTTCTTAAAAGCCACCATAAGAGAAAAAAATGGCGATTTTCCGTTTACTCATATTTGTAAAATTTTTATACAGTATTTTTTTTGGCCACACCATGAGGCGTGCAGGGTCTTAGTTCTCCCACCAGGGCTCCCTTACCCTCAGGGGAAGTCCCTTTGTAAATTTAGATTTAAATAGAGAGGGTAGGCTAGTGCCAACACTTGGCACATTTCAAAAATTTTATGAGGGACTTCCCCTGCAGTCCGGTGGTTAAGACTCTGACCTTCCATTGCAGGGGACACTGGTTTGATCCCTGGTTAGGGAACTGAGATCCTGCATGCTGAACAACACGGCCCAAAAGAAAAAACATAGGTTAAATTAAAACTAAATTTTGATGACCTTTAAAAAAACCCAAAAGCAACAGAAGACACCTCTAGAGACATAACCTAAGTGTTTGAACTCAGTTCTGTTCTGGAATGTTCTTTGAGTCTTGAGTTGAAACACCTAAGCCATTTCTGTAAAGGAAGCACAGCTTTTCTCCTAAGCATTGATGTGGTTTTCTGGCTAAATGAAACAGGAAAGAAATGTAGAGGTTAAGAGTTGTCCCCTCCCCCAGTGCCAATTCTCCAGACACGTGGAGATTATTTAGGAGAAAAACATCAGGCTTCCCCCCCCCCCTAATATCCTGTGTATTATGGATTTGCCTTGTTTGTGGCGGTAAGATTATTCAACAGTGCCCCCTGAGTAGATGACCCCTGGGTCCTAGAGTGTGGCTGGAGCGCTAACTGCGAATGTCCGCCCAGAACGTGCCGTGGGGGAGGGGCGGGCTTCCTGATGTCTAGTTGTGTTTAGGACCATTGTGTCAACTTGTCCTGGGTTCCTGCTCACTCCGAGCCGTGTCTCTAGCAAAAAGTGAGCAAGGTGAAGCTCCTGGCCCTCCTGTTTTTCTTTCTTTCCCTCGGGGGACTCCCTCGGTGTCCCCTGCTGTGCAAAACCCGGTTTCCGTGAACGGGGGTGTGAGCGTGCATCCTGATTGATGCCTTTTGTCCCGGCACTGTTATTTTTCAAAGTTATTTTTCCTTTATTTGTGGTTATGCTGGGGCTTTGTTGCTGCACTGGGGGCTTCTCTAGTTGCGGCGAGTGGGGTCTGCTCATCACTGTGGGCCTGGGCTTCTCCTCGTGGTGGCTGCTCTCGTTGCGGAGCACTGGCTCTCGGCTCGCGGCTTCAGCAGTTGGAGCGCACGTCCTCAGCTGTTCTCCTCCACAGGTTCAGTTGTGCTGTAGCATATGGAATCTTCCGGGGCCAGGGGTCGAACCCGTGTCCCCTGCGTTGCCAGGCGGATTCCTATCCATTGTTTTTCCAGGGAAGGGCCCAGTGCCATTATTAATGGTACTTCTTTCATTCTTATAGTCCAAATGTGGATAGAAAATTATCTGCCTTCCTCGCATCCTGGCAAGGCATTCTAGTGTCCCTGAAAAGCCTTGAGTGTAAACCCAGGTCACAGTTCAGATTCTTTCTATAATTCTGGGCAAGAGGATCTCCTTTCTGGGCTTTGATTTTCTCATTGGGAAGGGAGGGAGTGGGATGGGGGCATCGCCCAGATCTTGCCTGCTCTGGAAGTTGGCACCTCTCTAAGGCACTGAGAGCTTCAGAAGGCAGGTCTGGAGTGAGCCATTTAGCATGAAGCATGGTGATGGCTTTGAGGCCCCGTTGCACTGTCTGGGGGAGACTGAGACTGAGACAAGGTTTTCCTTGCCCCATGCATGTGGACTGTCCACGTGGGATATCCCCTGTGGTCAGCCTTCTATGCACTGTGGGCCTAGGGCACGGAAAACCGTGACAGATGGTTATTTCCTTCTAGGATGCCTGCCTACGAGCTCAACTGGTGGTATTCTCTGTACTTTATAACCTACATCATCATCAACACCTACATCTTCATGTCCGTCTTTCTGGCTGTTGTCTACAACAACTACAGGAAGCACTTGAAGGTGAGACGCCTGAGCTGGGGGTCCAGCGGGGGTCCGGCCCCTGGCTGCGGCGGGAGCAGGGGGGCCACGGGAAGCACTAAGGTGAGACGCCTGAGCTGGGGGTCCAGCGGGGGTCCAGCACCTGGCTGGGGTGGGAGCAGGGAGGCTAGCCTGTGCACTTGCTAATTTGAACGTGCTCATTTTCCTTTTGCTTTGATGAATCTGAAGATTCACTTGCCTTGCTGAACTCTGCTGGGCCAGGTGGCTCTTTGTCAGTCTGGTGTGGGTCTGACGGTGTGTCCCAGCTTCAGGGCAGATCCCGGATTTGCTCCTCACTCTTTTTCTTTTTTCTCTTTTTGACCGGGCCACTTGGCATGTGAGATCCTGGTTCCCGACCAGGTATTGAACCCTATGGGAAGTGCATAGTCTTAACCACCCGACCACTAGGGAGGCCCCTTGTCCCTCACTGTTAAATGCATCTGATTGCTCACAGCTCCTTGAAATCTTTTCTTTATCTTAGTGTTTTTATTTACTTATTTTTAAGTTTTTATTGAGTATTACAATAAAATCTTTATTTCAGTGTTTTTATTTTTAAATTTTTCATTGATTTACAATGTTGTCTTAGTTTCAGGTGTACAGCAAAGTGATTCAGTTGTACAAATACATATATCCACTCTGTTTTAGATCCTTTGCCCATATAGGCTAATACAGAGTATTAAGTAGAGTTCCCTGTGCTATACAGTAGGTCTATTTCATTATCTGTTTTATATATAGTAGTGAAAAGTGAAAGTGAAGTTGTTTATTCGTGTCTGACTCTTTGTGACCCCCATGGACTGTAGCCTACCAGGCTCCTCTGTCCATGGGATTTTCCAGGCAATAGTACTGAGTGGATTGCCATTTCCTTCTCCAGGGGATCTTCCTGACCCAGGGATCGAACCCCGGTCTCCCACATTGTAGACAGACGCTTTTCCGTCTGAGCCACCAGGGAAGTCCAACTATATATAGTAGTGGGTGTATGTTAATCCCAATCTTCCAGCTCATCCCTCCCTGGCTTTCCTCCCTGGTAACCATAAGATTGTCTTCTATATCTGTGACTCTATTTCTGTCTTGTAAATAAGTTCATTTTTACTATTTTTTTAGATTTGGGCTTCCCTGGTGGCTCAGACGGTAAAGCGTCTGCCTACAGTGCGGGAGACCAGGGTTCAATTCCTGGGTCGGGAAGATCCCCTGGAGAAGGAAATGGCAATCCACTCCAGCACTCTTGCCTGGAAAATCCCATGGACAGAGGAGCCTGAGAGGCTACAGTCCATGGGTCACAAAGAGTCGGACACGACTGAGTGACTTCACTCATATAAGCAATATCATATGATGTTTGTCCTTTTCTGTCTGACTTACTTCATACAAAGTATGAAGGAGCCAAAGCTGATGAAGACATAGCTGCACCCATTAAGAATTTAAGGTCTTTAAATAATAAATACTAGAGAGGGTGTGGAGAAAAGGGAACCCTCCTACATGCTGATGGGAATGTAAACTGGCGTAGCCACTCTGGAAAACAGTGCGGAGGTTACTTTAAAAACTAAACATAGAGTTACCTTACAATCCAGCAATCCCCTCCCTGGGTGTATATTCAGAGAAAACTAATTCAAAAAGATAGCTATACTCCCATGTCCATTGCAGCACTGTTCACAATAGCCAAGTCATGGGAGCAACCTAAATGTCCCTCAACAGATGAGTGAATAAACAAAAAAGCGGTGCATATTTACAGTGGAATATAAAGAGAATGAAATAAGCCATTCGCAGCATAAAAAAGAATGAAGTGATGCCATTCACAGCAACAGGGACGGAACTCGAGGTGAGCATGCTAAGTGAAGTAAGCCAGAAGGAGGAAGATGAGCATCATATGATATCACAGATATGTGGAGTCTGAAATATTGTACCAACTAACTCTTACGAAAAAGAAATAGACTCACAGATACAGAAAACAGACTTGTGATTACTAAAGGGGAAAAGCAGGGAGGGGTCTATTCAGTTCAGTTGCTCAGTCGTGTTCAATTGCTCTTTGCGACCCCATGGACTGCAGCACGCCAGGTCTCCCTGTCCATCACCAACTCCCAGAGCTTCCTCAATCTCATGTCCCTTGAGTGGGTGATGCCATCCAACCTTCTCATCCTCTGTCGTCCCCTTCTCCTCCTGCTCTCAATCCTTCCCAGCGTCAAGATCTCTTCAAATGAGTCGGCTCTTCACATCAGGTGGCCAAAGTTTTGGAGTTTCAGCTTCAGCATCAGTCCTGCCAATGAACACCCAGGACTGATCTCCTTTAGGATTGACTGGTTGGCCCTCCTTGCAGTCCAAGGGACTCTCAAGAGTCTTCTCCAACACCACAGTTCAAAAGCATCAATTCTTTGGCGCTCAGCTTTCTTTATAGTCCAACTCTCACATCCATACATGACCACTGGAAAAACCATAGCCTTGACTAGACGGACCTTTGTTGACAAAGTAATGTCTTTGCTTTTCAATATGCTGTCTAGTTTGGTCATAACTTTCCTTCAAAGGAGTAAGTGTCTTTTAATTTCACAGCTACAGTCACTACCTGCAGTGATTTTGGAGCCCCCCAAAATAAAGTCTGTCAGTGTTTCCCTTGTTTCCCCATGAAGTGATGGGACCAGATGCCATGATCTTAGTTTTTTGAATGTTGAGTTTTAAGCCAGCTTTTTCACTCTCTTCTTTCACTTTTATCAAGAAGCTCTTAAGTTTGCTTTCTGCCATAAGGGTGGTGTCATCTGCGTATCTGAGGTTATTGATATTTCTCCCAGCAATCTTGATTCCAGCTTGTGCTTCATTCAGCCTAGCATTTCTCATGATGTACTCTGCATAGAAGTTAAATAAGCAGGGTGACAATATATAGCCTTAACATACTCCTTTTCCTAGTTGGAACCAGTCTGTTGTTCCATGTCCAGTTCTAACTGTTGCTTCCTGACCTGCATACAGATTTCTCAGGAGGCAGGTCAGGTGGCCTGGTATT
>SJYF01000136.1:7786781-7799807 GCA_006410515.1 Procapra przewalskii
CGTAGGTGGTGATTGGTACCCTGTGTTAACCAAGTTATTCGGCCTCTTTTTCTCTGCTAAATTCCTAGTCCCTCTGTATCTGTAATCAGATAAGTTTTTCCTAGGACGCCTACTCCGTCTCCACCTTCAAATCACCCTGGATCCATCAGGGCTGGACCCTGGCAATTGTCCCTGCACAAGGATGACACACAAATTGGTGAATCATTTCATACTTTCCCAAAATAGGGGTAGGGGATTAAGAGGTACAAACTGTTACATATAAAATAAGATACAAGGATGGGCTTCCCAGGTGGCGCTAGGAGTAAAGAACCTGCCTACCAGTGTAGGAGATGTGAGAGACTCGGGTTCGATCCCTGGGTCAGGAAGATCCCCTGAAGAAGGGCATGGCAACCCATTCCAGTATTCTTGTCTGGAGAATCCTGGTGGGCTACAGTCCTTAGATTCCCAAAGATTTGGACATGACTGAAGTGACTAATCATCAGCTACAACACAGGGAATATAGTCAGTGTTTTATAATAACTGTAACTGGAATACAGCCTTTAAGAATTGTGAATTAAAAAAAACCCTCTATTTTCTTGATAGTCACTGTTTAAATAGGATGTAGAGGAAGAATAATTTTCTAGATGAAAGAAAGTTGTGCCCAATGCTTGAAAGACACGTTGTCATTTCTTCTTCATGTTCTGTTTTCTTTGCAAAGATGGGCAGCCTTTTTCTCATTTGGGCTTGAAAACTCTTTGGCATTACGGTTTCCCATCACCTAGACCATGGCTGACTCAACATAACACCCTCTGCCTTTTATTCTTTCTCAGTATTTTCATAGCGTTCATCTTGGAGGCGTTTTTTGTGGCATATTCATTAGAAAAGAGTGAAGTGGAAACTGCCATTGAGAAGAAGATTCAGGAGCTTGGAATGGGGGTCCAAGAGTGAGTAGCAGTTGCTGACATGGCTCGTGGGCTTTGGAGGTGGGGTGTTCTTGGCAGGGTCCTGACCACCTTTAACCCCCGAGGTCCCATGGCAGCCAGCTGGCTCCTGGGTGCCAGTTTTCAGAGACCCTCACCGGCTGCACGGGTGGTGTGGGGCCATGCCTGGGAGGACAGAGAGGGGCTCAGCTGAGGGACTTGGCTGTGTTCACACACGTCTCCCTCCCTGAAGGGAAGACGTGAAGGACGGGGGGCTCATCGACAACATGGACACCAAGGACAGTGGCTTCAGTGCGGATGAAGGAGGCAACAAAAAGCAGGCCTTGAGAGGCCTCTACTTCAGAATTGCATCCAAAAGTAAGTTTAACCCAACCCGAAACTGCCTCTGATCCATCCTTGTCATAGCAGTTGCTGTGATGTTTCCAGAATGCAAACCTGACCTTCAGGGGCTTTCTGTGGGTCAAGGGTAAAGACCTGCCATGGGCTCGGGGGCCCCATATCAGGATCCCTTGAATATCTCAGCCCAGGACCCCCTATGCCTTTGCCCTTCAGCACTGCTGGCCCTACTTCCTTAGCTCCCTTGCTCCATCCTGCCACAGGCCCTTTGCACATGCTGCTTTCTCCCCATGCTCTCATCCCATCCACTGTTCCTTGCCTAATCAAGGCCTCTCCTCCTGCAGGTCTCTGCTCAGGTAGTACTTCCTTGGGGAAGCACCCTGGGCTCCCTAAGAAGTCAAGTGCTCTTGGGAGCTCCCCCCAACTCTCCTCCCCCATCTTTTAGCAAGGTCAGCTGCACATTCATTGCTGAGTGACTGCCTGGTCACTGTCTGTCTTCTCTGCAGACTCAAAGCTCCACAGGTGCAGGGCTGTATCTTTTTTGTTCTCCACTGTATCCCCAGGAGATCAGTGGAGAAATAACTCTAGAAAGAATGAAGAGATGGAGCCAAAGCAAAAACAATACTCAGTTGTGGATATGACTGGTGATGGAAGTAGAGTGCGATGCTGTAAAGAGCAATATTGCATAGGAACCTGGAATATTAAGCCCATGAATCAAGGCAAATTGGAAGTGGTCAAGCAGGAAATGGCAAGAGTGAACATTTTAGTGAATATTTTCAGAATCAGTGAGCTAAAATGGACTGGAATGGGTGAATTTAACCTAGATAACCATTATATCTACTACTGTGGGCAAGAATCTCTTAGAAGAAATGGAGTAGCCATCATGGTCAACAAAAGAGTCCGAAACACAGTACTTGGATGCAGTCTCAAAAATGATAGAATGATATTTGTTCATTTCCAAGGTATACCATTCAGTATCAGAGTAATCCAAGTCTGTCCCCCAACCAGCAATGCTGAAGAAGCTGAACAGTTCTGTGAAGACCTACAAGACCTTCTAGAACTAACACCCCCCAAAAATGTCCTTTTCATTATAGGGGAATGGAATGCAAAAGTAGGAAGTCAAGAAATACCTGGAGTAGGCAAATTTGGCCCTGGAGTACAGAATGAAGCAGGGCAAAGGCTAACAGAGTTTTATCAAGAGAAGGCACTGGTCATAGCAAACACCCTCTTCCAACAAAACAAGAGAAGACTCTACACATGGACCTCACCAGATGGTCAATACCAAAATCAGATTGATTATATTCTTCGCAGCTGAAGATGGAGAAGCTCTATACAGTCAGCAAAACAAGACTGGGAGCTGACTGTGGCTCAGATCATGAACTTCTTATTGCCAAGTTCAGACTTAAATTGAAGAAAGTAGGGAAAACTGCTAGACCATTCAGGTATGACCTAAATCAAATCCCTTACGGTGGAAGTGGCATTAGATTCAAGGGATTAGATCTGATAGAGTGCCTGAAGAACTATGGATGGAGGTTCATGACATTGTATAGGAGGCAGTGATCAAGACCGTCTCCAAGAAAAAGAAATGCAAAAAGCCAAAATGGTTGTCTGAGGAGGCCTTACACATAACTGAGAAAAGAAGAGAAGTGAAATGCAAAGGAGAAAAGGAAAGATATACCCATTTGAATGCAGAATTCCAAGGAATAGCAAGAGGAGATAAGAAAGGCTTCCTCAGTGATCAATGCAAAGAAACAGAGGAAAAGAATAGAATGGGAAAGACTAGAGATCTCTTCAAGAAAATTAGAGATACAAAGGGAACATTTCAAGCAAAGATGGGCACAATAAAGGACAGAAATGGTATGGACCTAACAAGAAAATATTAAGAAGAGGTGGCAAGAATACACAGAAGAACTATACAAAAGAGGTCTTCACGACCCAGATAACAGTGATGGTGTGATCACTCACCTAGAGCCAGACATCCTGGAGTGCAGTGTCAAGCGGGCCTTAGGAAGCATCACTACGAATAAAGCTAGTGGAGGTGATGGAATTCCAGTTGAGCTATTTCAAATCCTAAAAGATGATGCTGTGAAAATGCTGCACTCAATATGCCAGCAAATTTGGAAAACTCAGAAGTGGCCACAGGACTGGAAAAGGCCAATTTTCTTTCTAATCCCAAAGAAAGGCAATTCCAAAGAATGCTCAAACTACCGCCCAATTGTACTCATCTCACACACTAGCAAAGTAATGCTCAAAATTCTCCAAGCCAGGCTTCAACAGGACATGAACCATGAACTTCCAGATGTTCAACCTGGTTTTAGAAAAGGCAGAGGAACCAGCGATCAAATTGCCAACATCCATTGGGTCATTGAAAAAGCAAGAGAGTTGCAGAGAAACATCTACTTCTCGTTTATTGAATACACCAAAGCCTTTGACTGTGTGGATCACAACAAACTATGGAAAATTCTTCAAGAGATGGGAATACCAGACCACCTGACCTGCCTCTTGAGAAACCTATATGCTGGTCAGGAAGCAGCAGTTAGAACTGGACGTGGAACAATAGACTGGTTCCAAATAGGAAAAGGAGTATGTCAAGGCTGTATACTGTCACCCTGCTTATTTAACTTATATGCAGAGTACGTTATGAGAAATGCTGTACTGGATGAAATACAAGCTGGAATCAAGATTGCTGGGAGAAATATCAATAACCTCACATAAGCAGATGATACTACCCTTATGGTAGAAAGAGAAGAACTATAGAGCCTCTTGATGAAAGTGAAAGAGGAGAGTGAAAAAGCTGGCTTAAAACTCAACATTCAGAAAACTAAGATCATGGCATCTGGTCCCATCACTTCATGGCAAATAGATGGGGAAACAGTGGAAACAATGAGAGACTTTACTTTGGGGGCCTCCAAAATCATTGCAGATGGTGACTGTAGCCATGAAATGAAAAGACACTCCTTGGAAGGAAAGTTATGACCAACCTAGACAGAGACATTACTTTGCCAACAAAGGTCCATCTAGTCAAAGCTATGGTTTTTCCAGTAGTCATGTATGAATGTCAGAGTTGGACTATAAAGAAAGCCGAGTGCTGAAGAATTGAGGCTTTTGAACTGGGGTGTTAGAAAAGACTCTTCAGAATCCCTTGCACTGCAAGGAGATCAAACCAGTCCATCCTAAAGGAAATCAATCCTTAATATTAGGACTGATGCTGAAGTTGAAACTCCAATACTTTGGCCACCTGATGTGAAGAACTGACTGATTTGAAAAGACCCTGATGCTGGGAAAGATTGATGGTGAGAGGAGGAGGAAACGAGAGAGGATGAGATGGTTGGATGGCCTCACCTACTCAATGGACATGAGTTTAAGCAAGCTCCGGTAGTTGCTGATGGACAGGGAGGCCTGGTGTGCCGTATTCCATGGGGTTGCAAAGAGTCAGACACGACTGAGAGACTGAACTGAACTGAACTGAACTGTATTCCCAGGGCCTCACAATGTGCCTGGGACATGGGGTCATTAACATCAGCTGTTTAGTTACTTTACTAACTTGCAGTGAATTATGGATTGACTGAGTAAACCCAAGGCGGCTTCCCTGGTGGCTCAGCAGTGAAGAACCCGCCTGCTGGTGCAAGATATGTGGGTTTGATCCCTGGGTTGGGAAGATCCCCTGGAGAAGAAAATGGCAACCTGCTCCAGTATTCTTGCCTGGGAAATCCCATGGACAGAGGAGCCTGGTGGGCTACTGTCCGTGAGGGCACACAGAGTTGATAATACTTAGCAACTAAATGACAACATTGAGTGAATGCAAACATGTCTGAATTCCAGCTGGGGCTTTGGCGGGGACACCGTCTCGTGCAGTTAGACACAGCACAGCATAGATGCAGGGAGGAGTGGGGCGGGCACGCCACCCCAGAGGTGCGCCTCCTGCCTCCTTCAAGGAGGACTTTCTCCTTGGTGTGCAGAGCCTCCGCGGGGGTTGGGAGCTCTGTGGGGTGGCCTCCGAGGTCCTCCTTCAGGAAAGCCCAGCTCTGAGGGGCTGGGTGCTCCCCTCCTCCACCCACAGTCCGGTTCCATGTGCCCTTTCTCCTTCCTCCCAGAGTACAAGACGGTGGACACTTTGTTGCAGCAGATGTTTGAGTCTGAAATAGCTCCAGAGGGTAAAGACCCTTCCTTGGAGGAGATTCTGAACTTCTCACCCAAGAAGCTCAATTTTGATAACAGTGCCTGATCCTGAGCCTGGGAATCGTCCACGACTGGAAACCAAGATAAGCTATCGTTACTGTTTGCGTTTCCTACCTAGAGGTTACTTTCTCAGCCCGGGCTCCCATCTGTGTTTTGATAAGATTGTGGATTGCCCTGCCTGTCCTAAGTCGTTGGCTCTGTTCCCACTGGGGTCATGGTTAGAGCTGATCATAGGAGTAAGGAGAGGAAAATCTGTAAGGAGTTTGTGGAGGGCATTGCTTATACATGTAAGTACTTTTGATGGATATGGAAAAGATTTTCTTTATTTTTATATGATACTTTGCTAAATGAATACTAAATGAATACTGTGCTGTGGTATTACTGAATGAATTTAAAATACCGAAATATGCTATAGGAACACATCCTAGTACGGTAGCTTTTAGATGCAGTGTTTATTCGAAATGAAGAACAATATGAATGTGAAGATCAAATTCTGTCACAATTGCTTCTTTTTCAAGGGAGGCTCGCAAAGTTTCTTGACTTAAATTACAATTATAGCAAGATTTTGAGTCAGTTGCTCCCTGAGGCCATTTTCCCCAGTTTCAAATCTTTCAATACAGCAGCCTACTCCTGGGAAATTAAAGGATTTATTTCATTTAAAGGGCTTCCCTGGTGGCTCGGATGGTAAAGAATCCGCCTGCCAAGTAGGAGACCTGAGTTTGATCCCTGGGTCGGGAAGATCCCCTGGAGGAGGACAGGGCAACCCACTCCAGTATTCTTGCCCAGAGACTCCCGTGAACAGAGGAGCCTGGCGGGCTGAACATGGAGTTGGAAAGAGTCAGATGTGACTGAACAACTAACATTTCTCATTTTATTTAAAACATTTTTAATTGTGGGAAAATAGACAACATGAAATTTACCACCATAACCATTTCTACGTGTACAGTTCAGTAGTTTCAAGTATATTCGTATCAGTGTACGACAGACCTGCAGAACTCATCACCCCGCAGGAAGCTCTGCACCAGGAAGCAGTGACTGCCTCACCCCTCTCCCCAGGCCCCCGCTGGCCACCATCCTGTTTTCTGTCTCTGTGAACCTGCCGCTGATCACAGCTGCGTACTGAGTAAGTCAGTCCTTTCCAGAGGCGTCAGGGCAGGACTCCTGGTTCTTCTTTGTCACTGGCCCTGTCCTCAGCAAGGGGATTGGCCGGCGAGCAGTGCAGCTTCCTGCCTGAGGCCTCTGAATGCAGTGAGGCCTCGGTCAAGTGTCACATGTCAGGGTGGCAGCTGACCCTGGCCTGGGAGGGACCTTTCCTTGTTCTGAGGGTGACCTGGTACAAAGTGAAGGCTTCAGGACCAGGACTCTCAGGCCAGACTGGTTTCCTGCCTGCCTCTCCACCAACCATGCCACCTAAACTCTCTGGGCCCCGCATCCTCACCTGCAAGTCTGGGGCAGGTGGCACCTGCCTCCTAGACTGTGTGCACTGTGTGGATGGTGGTTGGAGTGCTGACTGTGTGCTCCAGACGGCATTTAACCTTCTGGGTTAAAACCTAGAGAGCTGGTGTTTGGCGTTAGTACTTGGAATTCCATTACCACCATGGTTCCCAGGAGATGGGGGCCTCGCTGACCCATCTGTTGGGATTTGTGGAGTCCTGCCATCCATCCAGACCTCTCTTATGTCTTTGCATATCTAACATTTCTCATTATGTAAAGGATTAAGCTAAATGTGCTTACTGGCAACTTAATTTTTTAAATTTGAAAATATGCTGGCCATTTCTTCTTTTAATTATTTAGAAACGATGCAGTCATTATAAAACATTCAATACAGAAATACAGCAAAAAATGAAAAGTTGCTCTTTTCTATGTTATGAAGTTTTTATTTTGTGTTGGGGTATAGCCGATTAACAGTGTTGTGATAGTTCCAGGGGAACAGTGAAGGGACTCAGCCGTACATTTACATGTATCCATTCTCTCCCAAACTCCTCTCCCATCCAGGCTGCCACATAACGTTGAGCAGAGTTCCCTGTGCTGTACAGCAGGTCCTTGCTGGTTATCCATTTTAAATACAGCAGTGTGCACATGTCCATCCCCAGCCCCCTAACTATCCCTTCCTCCATCCTTCCCCTTCAGCCCCTCTCTTTCGTTCTTCCACTCACAATCTGACCCGCCACCTTTTCACGGGTAACTGCCAAGTGTGTGCTTATCTTTCTGGAAGTAAATCTTCCCATTTACAGTCATGGGTATCATGTGTATTAATATTTCATTTTTAAGAATTGATATGCATTCACTTAGGCTGTGACTGGTCTTACTTGCAGCACACAGGATCTCAGTTCCTTGACCAGGGATTGAACCTGGGCCCCTGCATTGGGAGCGAGTTTTAGCTACTAGACCACCAGGGAAGTCCCTGTATCATTGCATCTTTTATTCTAAATGGGGTGTCATGACATTTATCATGTTTAACTCAAGATCTTGCTTTTTTCCACTTACTAGTAATTGTTTCCTGTTGAAGTGTAGACACAAATGACACACACCGCTGTCAGCTACTCCATACCATCTGTGTCTCTTGATTTTTTCACCTGCGCAGTGTTGATGGCGGCGGAAACTTTGTTGTGTAACTTCTTTTTGTCAAGTGTGAGCCCTACAGGAGGAATGGACTGGCAAGAGTCAGACATGACTTAATGACCCAACCACCACCATCACGGCAGGAAAGCAAGTCTCAGGGTCAGACGCCTAGGATCGGATTACCACTTTCTTGCAGCAGCCAGGGGGGCACCATCCCGCCCCAGCAGCTGCCTACAGTGTAAGGCAGGGGACGCGGGGCAGGAGTGGGGGCCGCTGTGGCCACTTTTCTCCAGGTCTGTCTTCTGCCTTTTAGGGGACTAGTCACCCCCACATGTTGGCGCCTGGGCTCCCAGCTGGACACGTCATTCCTCATCTCCCTGGCGAGAGACACAACCACCTGGATTGTGTCTGGTCTGTGGGCTGTGAGCTCAGCTGGGGTCCACAGCTTGAAGGTCTTGCCCCTGGGAACGATGTCCACCTCTGCTGGGAAATAGCAACCATCAGAACATCCTGGAAGCCTCTTGTTTAGCATGGCAGGGTCAGCATTAGCACAGGATTGCCCATCCCAGACTAACGAGAGGTCAAAATCACCTTTGTCTTCTCTAAGCTGCCTTATGTGGGTTCACTGTTACTGGAGCTTAGCCTGCCTGCAGCTGGACCGATCCAGAAAGGGGTTCACCTGAACCATTCAGAATAGAACCAGTGGGACAGATGGATTGACTTGAGGGAGAAGGAGGACCAAGGACACTGACTCCTGGGACCAGAGACGGAGAAGGTGAGGAGGAACAGCGTTGCAGGTGTGTTTGCGTATCATGCCGATGCCCAACCATCTCTGCGCGCTTATCTCTGATATGCCTGGGCCACACTTGTGGCTTCTCAGATGCATCTTAGGAAAAAGTACCTCTTAGAACTATTGCCTTAGACACAGATATAATCCAAAGCGAAAAGGCACTGGTAACAGGAATCTCTGAGTCTCTGGAGTAGCCAGCGTTGTTCTCAGCTGGGACTGGGAATGTGGAGCAGGTGGTGGCAGTAGGGAGTGAGAATGAATGAATGGGAAAGACTTTGACCCAAGTGTAAGTTAAGTGTTAGTCGCTCAGTTGTGCCCGACTCTTTGTGACCCCGTGGCCTGCAGCCCATCAGGCTCCTCTGTCCATTAGATTTTCCAGGCAGGGATATTGGAGTGGGTTGCCATTTCCTTTTCCAGGGGATCTTCCCAAACCAGGGATCGAACCCCGGTCTCCTGCACTGCAGGCAGATTCTTTACCAACTGAGCTACAAGGGAAGCCCAAGTAGATATTACATCTGAACCTTGGTGAATGCAGCCCATACCTAGGCACTTAGGATGAGCTGGGCCCTGGCTCAGCTCGAGACATGGGGTAAATGGGCCCCAGCTCTGTCCCCAGGGAACTCCAGTCTCCGTTGGTGAGTTGGAGGTTTCTTTGTCCCCAACACTGCTGTCTGTGGCATGCATCTCAGTTACCCCCACCTTTAAGATTTTTTTGATCAGGACCATTTTTAGTCTTTATTGTATTTGTTACAGTGTTACTTCTGTTTTGTATGTGTTGATTTTTTTGGCCCCCAGGCCTGTGGGATCTTAGCCCCCTGACCAGGGCTCGAACCCTCACCCCCTGCACTGGGAGGTGAGGTCATCCACTGGACCACCAGGGAAGTCCCTCAGTTGCCCTTTGGATGCAGAGCTTTTGTCCTTGTGCAGATAAACCGTGTATGTGACCCAGACAACTAATTTATAATGAAATGAAGATAACTGCTACAGTTTGTACCATGAAAGGGGAGAAAAAAACCCCCAAAACCCATCACTACCACCACCACCAAAAACGATCTACTTTCCTAAAGTGCGTATTTAATAAAATGACTTCTTTTGTTTCAGTGGAGCCATCCTCCCTGGGGACAAGGCTGTAGCTAGGAAAGCTGACTGTGCAGGTGATGAGCAGAGTCCTTGGCACAGATTGGGCACCAGATGGGTGTCAGCAGCGCTGAGATGACGCTGGTCAGGTTGAGGTTGCTGGTGTGAACACAGAGGGTGTCTTGGGTGTGATGGGGCTGAAGATTCAGTAACAGCAAATGGGCTGGCAGAGGCAGGACATGTTGACAGGGGCTGCAGGCAGAGGCCAAGGGTCCTCTCTGCCCAAGACAAGAAGGCACCACAGCTGTTTTTCACAGATGGACTCATTTAGCTCTGAGTTTAGTACAACAGGGGGCTTCCCTGGTGGCTCAGACGGTGAAGAATCTGCCTGCAGTGCAGGAGACCTGGTTTCCATCCCTGGGTCAGGAAAATACCTTGAAGGGAATGGCAACCCACTCCAGTATTCTTGCCTGTAGAATCTCATGGACAGAGGAGCCTGGCAGGCTCCATGTGGTTGCTGAGTTGGATGTGACTGAGTAACTGACACTTTTACTTTAAAACAGCACCCTTATCTGTTTTAGTCTTGTTTCCACTGAAAACATTTTTAAGAGGAAAGAAAAAAACCCCACAAATGTCTTTATCAGTGCTCAGTTGTTTTGACATTGTGAGTAAATCTAATGTTGGTTTCCTTCTAATTTGAGGATATGTTTGATCAATCATGTAGGTTACATTATTTTTAAAATAAAAACATATTTGCAGGACTTCCCTTGTCCAGTGCTTGAGACTTCACCTTCTAATGCAGCCAACATGAATGATGTTGGCTGCTGTTATTTCAGAGCTAATTAATGATGTATGGGGTTTATATGACTATTTTGAAGATCTGGGATAGTCTTTTTCATGGTACTTTTAAAAAACAGATGCTTAAGATTTATCCCTGCATTATTTCCCATGGATAGTAATGAAGAACAGGTATGACAAAGGGCATGTATGTGTGCTAATCACTTCAGTTGTGTCCAATTCTGCGTGACCCTGTGGACTGTAGCCCACCAGGCTCCTCTGTCCACGGGATTCTCCAGGCAAGAATACTGGAGTGGGTTGCCATGCCCTCCTCCAGGGGATCTTCCCAACCCAGGGTTTGAGGCTGTCTCTTAGGTCTCCTGCACCGGCAGGCGGGTTCTTTACCACTAGCGTCACTTGGGAAGCTATACATATTTATACACACACAGAGTTATATATATAAAGGACATGCACATTTTATTCATAAAAACATGAAGTCCGCTGGATATACCTGGGGAAATTTTGCTTATTTTATGCAAATATAAACCTTTAAATTTGGGTGAAAAAACCGGACGTGGCTCTTTTCTGGTGTAAACAGGTCAGTGTTTTAAGCGCTTTCAGAGCATGTCCTTGTGCAGACTGTCCTCATAAATGCTCACATCCACCCCAAAAGCAGTGGAATCAGCTGCTAGGCAGGGGCCTTATCCTGTTGTGTATTTTATTGAAATATCTGTAACAACTATGTCACATGGATATACTTTGTGGGCTTTTATTTTTAAGAAACATTTACAATGATAGTAAATGTAGACATCGAGGTACTGAATGAATGGGCAAGTATTTACAAGGTGATCTCTGGGGAGTGTCCGTATTTTATTTCCGAGAACGCTTATATTCTAAGAGCAGTACAATTAGCCTATTACACAGGGTCTTGATCTTGCTGGTGTAGTGTTCTTGAAATACTTTCTTTAGCTTCTGCCTTAACAAATCCAAAGATGGAAGATGATGACAATCAGGTATATTCAACATTACGTGAAAAAATTCATTCCACATGTCCAGGTGAGGAAGCCTGATGAGACAAAGCCGTAAAAGAAGGATGAAGCGTAGCCTTCAACACGCATGGCAACCCCGCTCTTGCATCTGACTTCACTCTCACCTAAAGCCAGCTTAATGCATCAAGAATGGGAATGTTGACTCTATTATAACTAAGAGAAATTAGAGATTCAGTTAAATGTCTACACACACCTTGTCGAACAAAAGTAAGAATGGAGAAACAGAACCGCTTGACTTTCTCAGTGCAGAGGGCCAGGACTGTGCTATGTCACCCTGGTTCCCAAGGCATGGATGTTCGTGGCAAAGATCCATCTTCCACCAGACAGAAGGCAATATCTACTGTAGCACCCACGTTAATACCCACCTTCTAAAAAGACCTTCAGGCTTCCAGATGCCCCCTTCATTTTTCACTTTCATGTAAGTGCCAAAAAGCATGCAGTATATGGTTGCAGCAACTCCAAAGTAATCAATCTATAAAAGAAATATGGGTATCAACAGGGACCTCCTGTGCAGCACAGGGAACTCTGCTCAATGTCATGGGGCAGCCTGATGGGAGGGGAGTCTGGGGGAGAAAGGACACACGTGTATGTATGGCTGAGTCTCTTCGCCGTCCACCTGAAACTATCACCATGTTACTAATGGGCTACACTCCAGTACAAAATAAGAGAAAATGAAAATATGGGTGTCTATCAATGATTAAACCAGTAATTTACATGTGAGTGAATTATCATGTCTGTTCAAGTTATGCAGCAATTACAATAAATCATAGGAAACAGTCACAGGATTTCAGTTTTAAAGAATTTTAGAAGCCACACGTCAGCCCTCACAATGACATGCCCTATGAGTGGCCGTCTAGGCTTTGCTGGAGGCTTCCACAGATGGTGGCTCACCGCCCCCCCCACCATGACAGAGCATCTCAGAAGTCTGTTCTTCTTGGGCCACCGTCTCGTTCACTGTCACACAGCCAGTGCAGTGTTAACCCTGTGGACGTCCCCCCTCCTCCCCAGGGGCTAGCTGTCATTTCTGAGCTGCACCCCAAGCCTTGCAAAGTGTGGCGTGCCTACGACTGAAAACAGCTCTGCGGTGTGGTCTATCTCCAGGGGTAGAAGAGGACTGCTGCTGCTGCTGCTAAGTGGCTTCAGTCATGTCCAACTCTGTGCGACCCCAGAGATGGCAGTCTACCAGGCTCCCCCGTCCCTGGGATTCTCCAGGCAAGAACACTGGAGTGGATTGCCATTTCCTTCTCCAATGCATGAAAGTGAAAAGTGAAAGTGAAGTCACTCAGTCGTGTCTGACTCTTCATGACCCCATGGACTGCAGCCCACCAGGCTCCTC
>SJYF01000136.1:7799827-7830871 GCA_006410515.1 Procapra przewalskii
GTACCGGAGTCGGGTGCCATTGCCTTCTCCGAGAAGAGGTCTACACCAGCTCAAACTATCTGGATGCCCAAATTCACGTTGAGCCTGCAATGAATGTAATACAGGAAACGTTTTCAGATCTCTCTAGTTCTCTACCTGGTAGTTCCATGGCTTGTTACTGAGCATCTCAATACACTGGAAACCAGAAGTTTCACACTTTCCTGTAAATGCAGTTCCTTTCGGAAAAAGTCTCATGTCTATACTCTGACCCAAGTCAATCAGGACCAAGCCAGCAGATAGGTCATCATCTTTGTTGTCTTGTTCCAAAAATCTGTGTTAAACACAAACAAGCACCAGGCTGTGTAAGCACAGAAAATAAAAGGCTGCTGGGGGAGATGGTCAGAGAAGTACCCATTCAAAGTGCAACACTTGCCTGTTTCCGAGTATGAAATTGTCTGGCTTGATGTCTCCATGGATGATTTCACAGTTGTGGACTTGCTGGATCATGCAGAGCATTCTGATGGCAAAAGCGAGGACTAGTGCCTGAGGCATCACTTTTTCAGGGGTATTTTTATAGAGATTAATGGCATTCTAGAAACAATGGACAGTGGAATGTCCTGAGTTGGCTGCCCATGATTAATGAATATTTCAAGCCAAGAGCTTTGCCCCATGCACCACTCCAATAAAAGCTTCAAGTGCAAAAAGGGATGTGCAAAGCAAGTCCCTTCATGCTTGTGTTATCAAAGCATCACACTTACTAATAAGGTGCCGTAACTGTAGAGGTCTCCTACTAACACGCTGCCATTCTGGAACAGGTGGGCTGAATAAAATCTGATGAACATGTGCTGCACACTTGGTGTCAGTCTTTTCATCAGCTGGGTCCCAATGTAGAATTCCCAGAGGTTGGGAGGCTTCTGGACCTGCAAAGCAGGCAATGTGACATTCACATCCAGCTCATGTTCTGGAAAATGACTGCAAGAAAGCAACTTCATCCAAAGGGGGCATGGGATAGAAAAGTGATGGCAAGCTCTGCATTGTTGCCACAGTATGGGGGTCGCTGCAAGAGAATCTTAGGGGCAAGGCAGTACTGAATCCCTGTGGGATGGTTTTGTTTCCTAAGTGCTGACAACAGATCTAAATGAAACTATTACTATCTTTTTTAAAAAGACTATTTTTAAAAATATTTATTTGGCTATGCTGGGTCTTAGATATAGCATGCAAAGTCTTAGTTGTGGCATGTGGAGTCCAGTTCCCTGACCAGGGCTTGAATGCAGGCACCCTGTGTAGCAATTTGATTTCAAAAAAGGAAAGATTTATCCATTTGAATGCACAGTTTTAAACAATAGCAAGGAGAGATAAGAAAGCCCTCCTCAGGGATCAATGCAAAGAAACAGCAAAACAACAGAATGAGTAAGACTAGAGATATCTTCAAGAAAATTAGAGATAGCAAGGGAACATTTCATGCAGAGACGGACACAATAAAGGACAGAAATGGTATGGACCTAACAGAAGCAGAAGATATTAAGAAGAGGTGCCAAGAATACACAGAAGAACTACACAAAAAAGATCTTCATGACCCAGATAACCATGATGGTGTGATCACTCATCTAGAGCCAGACATCCTGGAGCACAATGTCAAGTGAGCCTTAAGAAGTATCACGATGAACAAAGCTAGTGGAGGTGATGGAATTCCAGCTGAGCTATTTTAAATCCTAAAAGATAATGCTGTAAAGGTGCTGCACTCAATATGCCAGCACATTTGGAAAACTGAGCAGTGGCCACAGGACTGGAAAACGTCAGTTTTCATTCCAATCCCAAAGAAAGGCAATGCCAAAAATGTTCAAACTACCACACAACTGCACTCATCTCACACGCTAGCAAAGTAATGCTCAAAATTCTCCAAGTGAGGCTTCAACAGGATGTGAACCAAGCGAGGCTTCAACAGGATGTGAGCCGAGAATTTCCAGATGTTCAAGCTGGATTTAGAAAAGGCAGAGGAACCAGAGATCAAATTGCCAAAATCCATTGGGTCATCGAAAAAGCAAGAGAGTTCCAGAAAAACATCTATTTCTGCTTTATTGACTACGCCAAAGCCTTTGACTGTGTGGGTCACAATAAACTGGAAAATTCTTCAAGAGATGGGAATACCAGACCACCTGACCTGCCTCCTGAGAAATCTGTATGCAGGTCAAGAAGCAACAGTTAGAAATATGGAACAACAGACTGGTTCCAAATTGGGAAAGGAGTACGTCAAAGCTGTATACTGTCACCCTGCTTATTTAACTTATATGCATAGTACATCATGTGAAATGCCAGAATGGATGAAACACAAGCTGGAATCAAGATTGCTGGGAGAAATATCAATAACCTCAGATACGCAGATGACATCACCCTTATGGCAGAAAGCGAAGACAACTAAAGAGCCTCTTGATGAAAGTGAAAGAGAGTGGAAAAGCTGGCTTAAAACTCAAAATTTAAAAAACGAAGATCATGGCATCCGGTCCCATCACTTTGTGGCAAATAGATGTGGAAACAATGGAAACAGTGACAGACTGTTTTCTTGGGCCTCAAAATCACTGCAGATGGTGACTGCGGCCATGAAATTAAAAGACACTTGCTCCTTGGAAAAATAACTATGACCAATGTAGACAGCATGTTAATAAGCAGAGACATTACTGACAAAGGTCCGTTTAGTCAAAGCTATGGTTTTTTCAGTAGTCATGTATGGATCTGAGTGTTTGACCATAAAGAATGCTGAGCACCAAAGAACTGATGCTTTTGAACTGTGGTGTTAGAAGAGACTCTTGAGAGTCCCTTGCACTGCAAGGAGATCCAACCAGCCCATCCTAAAGGAGATCAGTCCTGCAGTATTCACTGAAAGGACTGACGCTGAAGCTGAAGCTCCAGTAATCTGGCCACCTGATGTGTAGAGCTGACTCACTGGAAAAGACCTGATGCTGGGAAAGATTGAAGGCAGGAGGAGAAGGGGACAAAGGAGGATGAGATGGTTGGATGGCATCACCAACTCGATGGACTTGAGTCTGAGTAAGCTTCAGGAGTTGGTGATAAGACAGGGAAGCCTGGCGTGCTGCACTCCATGGGGTTGCAAAGATTTGGACACGACTGAGTGACTGAACTGGAATTTGAACTGTGTTGGGAGTGGGGAATTTTAGCCTCTGGACCATCACAGGGGAGTCCCTGAAACCACCACTATCTTAAAAAACAGACCGGCAATCTCAAGTTTAAAATTCAGCTCTAAAATTGTGCAGATCATTTACCTTCAAAGCAAACTTCTCCTTATTTTTGCTGTTGTTCACATCTCCATGAGTAACTTCATAGACTTGGGCGAAAGCCCCTTCTCCAATAAAGTGATCAACGTAGACCAGCAAAGAACCTGAGGAGAGAGAGAAGTCAAAATGAAAAAACAAAAAAGAAGCCCAAAACACTAAAGACTATCAAAGTGAAGGATTTATAAATTCTTCTTGGTGCCTGAGTTGCTTTAATAAATAAACGTGGGTACAGCTCCCTTAGGAAGTGTTTGGCCAGTCTTCCATGGAGTGATGGGGGAGCCAGGGCAGCATGGCTGGGGACCAAGCCCGGCCCCGAGCAGGCAGCCCCGGGCAGCCATCCTTGTCATCCATGCTGTCATGTCTAAAGGGGAAATCCCTGTGCTGCCTAGTGGGCAAGATTGTTGTGATGTCAAAGAACACGTAAGCATCATCCGCAAAGTGCTAAACAAAGGTCTAACATGCCTATGAAAAACGCAAGCGTTTTAGCATCAGAACAAAAGGGACAGAGTATAATTGTACCGATATTTCTAACAGGTAATTTAAAATTTTTATTGCAGTAAACCTTCTGTTTACAGTTTTTGATTGATAGAAACGTCAAGATAGTAGTGTTTCTGTTTGTTCTCTATCCAGTTTCCCTTCTGTTAACTTTTACATAACCAAGGTACACTGGCAACAAACAAGAGCCAAGACTGGTAGGTTGCTGTTACCTAACTCCACACTTTACTCAGATTTCACTAGTCCTCCACTAATGTTCTAGGGCGTATTCACATCCCCTCGGCCTCTGCTAGGCTGTGACAGTTCCTAACTTTCTGTTTCTGACAGCCGTGGCAGCTCCATGGAGCACTTGTCTGATGAGCTGTAGAATGCCTCTCACCTGGATTTGTTTTGATATCGTTTAGTGACATTGGAGTTATTCATTTTGGGAGAAAGACCACAGAGGTCAAGTCGTAATAGATCTAAAAAAAATCACGTTTAAAATCAAATATAAAGAAGTCACTTTCTTGTTTCTAACTGGCATATAAGGAGTTTGGAAGGCATCAGTGTATGAGCCAAAGAACAGACCATCAAAATAGTGATGAAAAAAATTGACAGACTTCCAAGGAGAACAGATTACTTCACTATCACAGTTGGAGATTTCTACATCCCTCTGTCATCAACTGACAGAGCCAACAGGCAGAAAGTCAGAAAGGGCGTGGCTGACAGGAACAGCACCGCCAACCAGCTAGGTCTAATAGACATTTACGGAATAATCTAACAACAGCAAAACGCACATTCTCTTCAAGCTTGCATGGAATAGTCACCAATAAAGATCACGTTCTGGGTCATAAAGAAATCATACACTCATGGAATTAAACTAGTAATCAGTAACAAAAGGAAAGCTGGAGAGCCCTCAAACACTTGGAGCTAAAATAACACATTCTGAAAACATACTTTATTGAAATTGTGAGATGCATGAAACGCATGCTTAGAGAGGAATTTATTGCACTGAATGTATATGTTAGAAAAGAAGAGCTAAAATGAATAATCTTAGTTTCTACCTTAGAAATCTAGAAAAAGAGCACATTAAGTCCAAAGTAGGCAGAGAAAAGAAATAATTAGAGTAGAAATCAATGAAATTTAAAAGTAAAAATCAATATAGAAAATTAGTGAAAACAAAAGTTGATTCTGTGGAAAAAAAAGTTGGTTCTTTGAAAATATCAATAAAACGGGTAAACCTCTGACAGGCTAAGAAAAAATAAGGAGTACACACATCACTAATTGTAGAAATCAAAGACGGGACATCACTATAGATCCTGTGGACATTAGGAGGATAATATAGCTTCCCTGGTGGCTCAGTGGTAAAGAATCCACCTGCCAATGCAGGAAACACAGATTTGAGTCCTGGGTTGGGGAGACACCTGGAGAAGGAAATGGTAACCTACTCCAGTATGCTTGCCTGGGAAATCCCATGGACAGAAGAGCCAGGTGGGCTGCAGTCCATGGGGTCACAAAGAGTCAGACTCAACTGAGCACACATGTGCGTTCCATCATTTACTTAAGCAGTGCCTACAGCTGTCTGTTGCTTCCACTCTGCTGCTTTACACACACACATCACTGTGAAGGCATGCAAGTGTTATCTGCAGAAATTCTTAAAAGTGGGTGTCTGGGTCTAAACTTATATGTGTTTTTAATTTTGATAGATAACTGCCCAATTGCCCTTTATAGTCACAGTCACAGCAGCAAAAAAATCCTATAGTTCTGCCCTAACAAGATGTTCTCGTCTTAATACTACAGGTGAAACTACAGATGAAACCTATTATTGGTGGGAAGGGCGGGGAGGTGACAGGAGGAGAAACAACACACACACACTAGTCAGCATCAACTTCCGTAGAAAAAGAGAGTTTAAAGCTTTATTACCCATATGGTGCTTACCTAATTGGAATTCAGTCTTGGGCTTGATGGCTGGAAGCTTACATGCCCATTCATAAGTATTTGGATAGGAACTCACTGGTTCAGAAAGCCCGGATAAAAGTTTGAGAATCAACTCCTCATCCCAGGGGTTCTCAACAGTGAAGTCTTGAAGGAATGGGAACAAAAAAAGAAAATGAATTCAGTAGGCAAGACTTACCAAATAAATCATAAGACAAAGCAAGTGGAGACCTTCGTTAAATAACCTTTTAAAATCTTATCTCTAAAGAGCATTGATTCAAATAATAAATTATCATTTCAAAAGTCAAAACTGGTAGTTCTGCAGTCCATCGTCTGTCATTTTCAGATCCACAAGTTTGCGTGTTCACTTGTAACAAAGGAAATCAAAATCAGGAGCGTCTGTTCATGATTCTGCCTTTAATAGAACTGCAGGTACACATCTTAAAGGCAGACTTGGAGATTCATTACTGACATGCTCAGCTATGTACTCTTTAAACCGCTTTTCCACTTCTATCTAGAAAACCTGCTGCCTTTTAATACTTACACTCTTGCTTGTTGTTCAGTTGCTAAGTTATGTCCGCCCCTTTGTGACCCCGTGGACTGTACTATGTGCAATTTATCTGTATGAGAGACACTTTGGATCTACAAAGAGAAACCATTTCTAAAGGGAAGAAAAAAGTTTCTGCCCAATTGAGAATGCTCTAAAAAATTCTGTTAGTGGCAGTTACCAGTCTAATCCAACATGACTGACACTGGTGCTAAGCAGATGCAGGACACTGTTCTGAGCCCTTCATGTTTACTAACTCACATGGCCCTCACAGTAAGACGCTCAAGGAGGTACTACCACCCCCTCCTCCTTACAGAAAAGAGGGCCACAGAGAATTGAAATGATCTTGGCCAAGATCAAATGACAGCCTAAGGGGGGTGGCTAGGATTAGAATCCAGCTAGTCTGGGGACTTCCCTGGTGGGCCAGTCGATAAGACTCCACGCTCCCAATGCAGGAGGCCCAAGTGTGATCCCTGGCAAGGGAACGAGATCCCTCATGCTGCAACTAAAGATTGAAGATCCCACGTGCCATAAGTAAGATCCAGTGCAGCCAAATAAGTAAAGTAGTAAATCTGTGTTTTAAAACAAATCTAGCTAGTCTATCTTCAGAGTCTGTGCTCTTAACCACTATTCAAGACTATTTCTGTGTAGCCTTGGGATAAGGATGGGGGTCCTTCGATCCTGAGCCTGTTTACTTGTCTGTAAAACGGAGCTAACAGTGTCAGATTAAATGCCTGGCACATAGTGGGCCCCCCAATTCCACTTGCTTCTTCCAACAGTAGTTATTTTGATATTTTAAAATTAAAACAAAATGATTCCTTCAAGGAGGCTACTGTTGTATGCACAGTGAGATAACCTGCAAGTTTGTGTTCTACTCAATGGCATTCAAGTTCCTACTGTTTTGAGTTTCTTTCATGAAACAGCTTTTACCAGGCTAGTGTCCTTATTCAGGGAACAATTAAGATTGAGCATCTGTTCATACTTGGAGCGTCGACTTTCCCAAGCGGGCCAGCCTGCATCAGTTCAGCCTGGAGCCCAGCGCTGGCTTCTGCCGGATCCTCTGCAGTGGCAAAGTCGGGGTCTGTGACTTTACAGGCCTCGAGACCCTGCTCTGCCTCACTCATCAGCATGGCTGCAGCAGGCTGGCCCAGACGGAGCAAGGACGCTGAAGGGCCATCTGCGGGGCACACTGGGTCTGGGCTTGTCTCTTCAACTGGACTGGATATGATAAAGGGATAGAGGAAGCAAAACACGTGATTACAAGCTTACTGGGTTTGATGGCATCAAAGTCCCACAGAACAGTTTCCTTTTCATTCTATGAACGACATTTCAATCTGCTTCACAAATAGTTGATTAAATCACTTTCTTTGTACAAATGTATGTGAATACATGGTTCATACAGTATGAACAGAAATAAAAAACATGGTCATATATTAGATAAATAGGTGAGGTGAGACATTGGATATTCTTTAGCAGGATATGCTGGGAAATTTATTTCCCTGAGTTGTCCTCTAAACATCACTACTGTGAACGAGGTTAAATATTTAACTTTACTATAAAAATGGCTTCTTTTATGACACTGAAACAAATAGAAAATGTCAGTCATACTTCGATAACCTAACAGCAGTACATTTAGACACACACACACACACACTGGGGAACAGGCACACATGGACACAGTTGACCCTCATTATTCACGGATTCCATAGTTGTGAATTTACCTACGTGCAAATACTAATTCTGGAGTAATTTGAGATTTAATCATCTGTTGCAAAGATAATAGAGAATTCCCATAAGCTCCTCATCAGCTTCCTCTAATGCTACCATCTCACATTAAGGTGGCTCCCTTGTCACAAGCAGTAAACCAACCTGTCATACTACCACTGACAAACTTCCAGACCTCGTTAGACTTTGCCAGGTTTTCCACAAGATTCCGTGTTTGCTCCAGGATCCAACTGTGGACACCGTGTTGCATTTAGTTGTCACCTTCCTTACTCTCTTCTCCTGTGAGTTTCTTGGTCTTTCCTGGCTCCCTAAGACCTTAGTCAGTCCAGCTATTTCGTAGTCTGTCCCTTGATGTGGACCTCTGTTTTTATCATAGTTGAGACTGTCCTGGTATGGGAAGACATGCCCTTCTCCTCTCCTCCCATGATTTCACCATGCAGTTCTACTCCCCCAGTCAGCGGAAGTCAGGGATTCTCGTCTACCCCAGCCGCTCTGCTCACTCCCTGATGTATTAAAACCAAGTGTTCTTGTTAATCATTGTATTTAATTTTTTTTTATCCTTTCAAAGTATTTATTGAATTTGTTACATTATTGCTTCTGTTGCTTTATGTTCTGGTTTTTTTTGGCTGCAAGGAATGTGGGATCTTAGTTCCCCAACCATGGATCGAACCCTCATCCTCTGCACTGGAGGGTGAGGTCTGAACCACTGGAAGTGGTTAGAGAAGTCCCTAATCACTGTACTTACATCTACAGAATACCTTCTGACTTAAAGCTCTCAGTTACTAAAAACTGGCAGCCCTTAAAGATAGGAATGAGGTATTCCTTTACATTTAAAAAGTAATGCTACAATGAAAATGGAGAGAGACAGAGACACCCCTCACAATACCTGAACTTTCTCTCTTTCAAGGGTTCCACCTTGTTTCTTGCACAAGAATCCACAGCCACATGGGTGTGCTGGTTTGCTACCACATTTTCTGAAACACACAAGAAAGTAGAGGTGGACACTGTACACACATGTATGGTTTTCAATGGTTGTGAAGTCCGGGATTCCTTTTTTGCACTGACTTTCATTACAGTTTCAAAATAATGTTCCATGGTAAAAAGCAGTGTATTTTTTAAAATAAGGGGAAAACCAGAAAAACTTCTGTTACTGGTGAGCTTTTCTACCTTATACATCTAATCCACACAATCCTTTAAGAGAAAACAGTCCAGATGGGACTTCTCTGGTGGCTCAGTGGTAAAGAATCTACCTGCCAGTGCAGGAGACATGGGTTCGATCCCTGATCTGGGAAGATTCCATATGCCGAGGGGCAGACTAAACCTGTGCACCACAGCTCCTGAGCCTGTGCTCTGAGCCCAGGAGCCACACCTGCTGAGGCCCGTGCACTCACAGCCTGGGCTCTGCAGCAAGGGAAGCCACTGCTGCCAGACGCCCGCACACAGCAGCCAGAGAGCAACCCCTGCTCGCCGAGACCAGAGAGAGAAGCCCGCATGGCAGTGAAGAGCTCACAGCCCCAAACAAGCAAACAAATAAATAAAATTATTTTAAAAAAAAATCTTCAGAGGTAAACGAGATAGGGCAGAAATACAGAGACTACTTCTACCAAGTGATGCTAACACAATATAGAGCCAGGTGAGACTTGACTAGCTACTGCCTCACTGAGCAGGTGCTAATAATACTCTTAAGTACTAGGACAGGAGCTTCTCTTCATAGGACCAAAGTGGCAAATACACCAAGAAAGGCTAATACTGACTATGAAAGACGCTTGACCTAAAACAGATTAAGTTCTCCAAATTGAAACAAGTTTTAAATTAAAAAAAAAAAAAGTATCAAGTCTGTGATAGCACTTGCCAATTGTCTAAGTTTCAACTAAATCCTTTAAAATTCAGGTAAGAAATATATTTGGTTAGTACAGTAAGAAAAGATTTTTACTGCTTAAAAATGTTTAGGCCTGTATGCTCAGGCTTCATGTTAAAATAAGTTTTCATCCTTTCATCCAGGGGAATGGAATTCTTTGGCATCTGCTTCAGTGAACAACTGCTACTTAAAAACCAGAAAAAGTGCCAGCAGTGATTATTTGGCTAGTGGTCCCAGATCTTACAGCACAAGTGTGCCTCTGAGACGCCGTGGATTTGGATCCATTCCACTGCAATAAAGTGATTGCACAAGTTTTTTGGTTTCCCAGTGCATGCACGAGTTACGTTTACACGGTACTGAAGTCTTAAGTGTGCAACAGCATTATGTCTAAAAAAACAATGTGTGCACCTTAATTAAAAAAGGCTTCATTGCTAAAAAATGCAAACCATCACTTGAGCCTTCAGCGAGTCGTAATCTTTTGGCTCGTAGAAGTTTTGCCTTGATGTTGGTGGCTTCTGAAAGACCAAGGTTGTGGCTGCTGCAGGCTGGGTTGGCTGTGGCCATTCTTAAAATAAGACAACAATGAACTTTGCCACATCAATTGACTTCCTTTCATGAACGATCTCTCTGCAGCAGGCAGTGCTGTCTGATAGTGTTTTACCCACAGAATTTCTTTCAAACTCGAGGTCAATCCTTTGCTGCCACTTTATCTACTAAGTTTATGGGATATTTTAAATCTGTTCTTGTCGCTTAGTCTTTATAGCATCTGCACCAGGAGTAGGTCCTGTCTTAGGAAACCGCTTTCTTTGCTCATCCATGAGAAGAGGCTCCTTACCCATGAAAGTTTTACCACGAGATGGCAGCAAGTCAGTCACACCTCCAGGCTTCCTTGCTGGTCCCACATCTAGTCATTTCCTCCATTCAAGTCTGCTGCTGCTGCTGCTAAGTCACTTCAGTCGTGTCCGACTCTATGCAACCCCATAGATGGCAGCCCACCAGGCTCCCCATCCCTGGGATTCTCCAGGCAAGAACACTGGAGTGGGTTGCCATTTCCTTCTCCAATGCGTGAAAGTGAAAAGTCAAAGTGAAGTCGCTCAGTCGTGTCTGACTCTTCACAACGCCATGGACTGCAGCCCACCAGGCTCCTCCATCCATGGGATTTTCCAGGCAACAGTACTGGAGCGGGGTGCCATCGCCTTTGCCCCTCAAGTCTAGAACCCCTCAAAGTCATCCATGAAGGTTGGGATCAGCTTCTTCCAAACTCCTGTTAGTATTGATATATCTTTTGACCTCTTCTCATGAATTACACATGTTTTTAATGGCATCTACAAGGGTGAATCCTTTCCAGGAGGTTTTCAATTGACTCTGCCCAGATCCATCAGAGGAATCACTATCCATGGCAGCTATGGCCTTATGAAATGTTGCTCTTAAACAGTAAGTTGAAAGGACTCCTTGGTCCATGGGCTGCAGAATGGATGCTGTGTTAGCAGCCATGAAAATAATTTCATTGTATATGTTTCCATCAGAGCTCCTGGGTGACCAGGTACCCTGTCAGTGAGCAGTACTATTTTAGAAGGAATCTGTTTTTCTGAGCAGTTGTTCTCAATAGTGGGCTTAAAATACTCAGTAAACCATGTTGTAAACAGATATGCTGTAATCCAGCTTTTACAGAGCACAGCCAGAGCAGACTAACCATAATTGTTAAAAGCCTTAGGACTTTTGGAATGACAAATAAACACTGACTTCAACTTAAAGTCATCAGCTGCATTAGCCCCTAATAAGACAGTCTGTCTGGCCTTTGAAGCCTAAAAACCGGACCTCTACTTCTCTGGCTGTCAAAGTCCTAGACGGCATTTTCTTCCAATAGAAGGCTGTTTGGTCTACAGGGAACATTTGTTGTTTAGAGTAACCCCTTTCATTAATGTCCTAACTAGATCTGTGTAACTCGCTGCATCTTCCACATCAGCACTTGCTGCTTCCCTCTGCACCTCTGATACAGAGATGCCTTCTTCCCTTAAGCCCATGAACCAACCTCTTTTAGCTTCAGGCTTTTCATCTGCAGTGTCCTCACCTCTCAGCCTTCATAGAACTTTTATGATGTTAGAAGAGCCTAACTTCAGAGAACTGAGTTAGGGCCGTGCTTTGGGTTCAGCTTTGGCTTAAGGCGGTATTATGGCTGGTTTGATCTTCTCTCCAGACCACTCAAATTTTCTCCATTACTGGAGATAAGGCTGTTTGGCTTTCTTATCATTCAAGTGTTCACTGGAGGAACACTTTTAATTTCCTTCAAAAACTTTTCCTTTGCATCCATAACTTGGCTAACTGGCTAAGAAGCCTGGCTTTCAGCCTAACTGGACTTTGACATGCCTTCCTCACTAAGCTGAATCATTTCTAGCTTTTGATTTGAAGTGCGAGACATGACATTCTTCTCTTCGCTTTAACACTTAGAGGCCACTGTAGGTTAGTAATTGGCCTTATTTCAATATTCTCCTTTTTTAGGAAGAGAGAGGCCCGAGGAAAGTGAGAAAGACAGGGAACCAGTTGGGGCAGTGAGAATACACACAATATCCATTAAGTTTACTATCTCCAATGGGCGAGGTCTGTGGCACCCAAAGAGTTACAATGGTTACACCAAAGATTACCCATCACAGGTCACCATAACAAATGTAACAATAATGGAAAAGGTGGAAATACTGCAAGAATGACCAAACGTCAGACATGAAGTGAGTAAACGCTGCTGGAAAAATCGCGCCAGAAGCTTGCTTGACATGCGGTTGCCAAAAATCTTCAATTTGTAAAAAACCCAGTATCTACACAACTCAACCAAGTGGAGTGCCATACCATGAGGCACAGTGCTTAGCCGCTCGGTCGTCTCCGGCTCTTCGTGACCCCATGGAGTACAGCCCGCCAGGTTCCCCTGTCCATGGGATTCTCCAGGCAAGAGGACTGGAGTGGGTTGCCATGTCCTTCTCCAAGGGCTCTTCCCCACCCAGAGATGGAACCTGCATCTTCCTGGGTCTCCTGTATTGGCAGGTGGATTCTTTACCACTGTGCCAAAAATGAGGTATGCCTATATTATTTTGCAGGTTTGGTATTTAATAGGTAATAATTATCTGTATTCAATAACTGTGTCATTTATTAAGCTTCATTTTAGGTGTATAAAGATCTTTGATATGAGAGTGCTATGTTTGAGGAAAATAGGACTATCTGTGAGTTTTATCACACCACTAAAAAAATGTTTTAAATATGATTTTCTGAGTATAGTATTTGCTACATCTCTAAAGTAATACAGTTTGTAGATACATATCAAGGATTAAAACTTGCTATTAGTTATTCTTATCAAATTAGAAAATGTTCAGCATTTAAGTAATTTAATCTGTCTGTCCTGGCTATTTACTGTAAAACAGGAAACAAACCTCTGTCCTGTGCAAATGGGTTGGACATTTGCCCTTAAATACTTCTGCAGTCTTTTCTTCTGTTCTGCTTATAACCTAAGCTATTGAATTTGAAAAGGCACAGAGACTTTATGAGTACATTATACTTATGTAATACTACAATGAATGGATTTTAAGTTTCCTCTTACGACTTTCCAATGTCCCAATGAGAATTTTCAAGAAGACGACTATCGTAGTAGTAGAAGTGAGGTTGGCAGAAGATGAGACAGAGAGTACAGTGCACACCTTTATCTTCCAGTGGGTGTACGGAGTCTGCGGGAAGCCTATGGAAGGGTGTAGACGCTAGCTGCGCAGCAGACCTAAAGTCTCCGGGGCTCTTGGGGCTGGGTGCCAGGCTTTTGTTGCAGCGGACACCCCACACGGTTGAATCATCCAGAAACTCGTCAGTTTGAGGCACTTCCTACAACAAAAGATGAACTGGAAAAAAGGCAGCAGGTTCCCTGTTTTGCAGATAAAATTTAACACATCGATACTTTTTTTAGATTAAAAAAAAAAAAGAAAACAGGAATTTTGATTTTTTCAAAGGAGTGGATGTAAGCCCTGGCTAACACGCAGCCAAGGACATCACGGGTCTGGTTCGTCTCCCCAGAACTGGTACATTTCATCTTAACACACGCCAATGGAATTATATCACATGCAAGAGTCACAGTTTATTTACCAATTTAAAAAAAAATTGAAAAATCTGGATTTACCGAGGAATAACAAAGATATTACGGAGTTTCCATTTAGCCTTTATCAAGGTTCTTGGGTCTGGGAAAAATATATATGCCCCCAGTGGTTCCTCTTGTCTACAGGGAAGACTCTCAGAGGGCAAAGATCACATCAACCTCATTTTTCAATTTCCACATCTGTCAGCATGTGTTGTGCATACTGCAAATAATTATAGGATAATATTTTAAAAACATGATCTTCACATATTTTGTTTTTCCAGAACTGCTTTTTAAATACACCATCTCATTTGACTGGCACAGTTGTTTGGTAAAAGAAAGCGAAAAGGGTTGCACAACCATTTCAGGGATGAAGCAGAGACTCACATTTGGTTTTGCAGGAAACCTGCTCATGGAACGTTCTCCAAAGGTCCTGGCTCCTGCAGGTTTATTTTTCAGCTGTGGTAATCTAAGGAAAAATTGACAGAATTATAAACAGTAAAATACCCTTAAGGAAATAAATTCTACCACTGAAGTCACAGTGTTAAAAACATTCTCCACTTATCTTAATTAGTTAATATTCATATACATATTTCTTACCTTTATGGCAAATCTGAGTGCAAGCTGAATTAACTTGAGTAGGTATGTACAAGAAGATCTACAGTTACTTTACGTGAGGGTGGAAAATACGGGACTTTCTATTGCACTGAGTTTTAAGGACAAGAGCATGAGGGCTGTGACCAGCAGGATGGCGTGGATGCCATGTTTTTTCTTTCCCCAGTGCGTGGTCTAGCTACGGAGTACACATCTCTTCCACGCCATGGCACTTCAGTTCACACCTCTCCTTCATGATTTAAATGACTAACAGTGAAACTTTCTGGTTCTACCCTACTCTACCGTAATGCAGCTCGGCCTTAAAACAAATGTTCTCTGCCGTGTGAGCCAATGTAAGCCACTTCCCTTTGTATTTCATCAGTCCTGCAAACACATACAGAGCATGTGTGGATACCTGTATTGATGAATTCATTTACAGCTAACAATTCCAAATCTACAGGATACCTCGGCTCTCTGGTGCTTTGTAACCATGCTGTTTCCTTTCATAATACATGCTTTTGTATGGGAGGACTGCTTTCTTGTAACGCTGAAAATGTGGAAAAGAACTTCAGCCACAGTCTCCTGGTCCTGCAGTCACAAGGCTCATCCCTGGCAGAGCTGGGGCTGAACCCAGCCCGTCTGACTGGCTGGTGGTCTTCTCTCAACAGCCCCACCTGGACCCGACACCACCCGTCACTATGGCAACATGCTTGTCACTCAGAGTTATCTTAACCACATATGTCTTTACCCATAATTTTCTTTGTTTCCATCTTCAAATACAGGAAAAGCAGATGACAGAGAAGACATGATCTTATTGACTCCCCAAGCCCCAGAAGATGGTGCATTTTCTGCAAGAGTACAAAAACTGTAGTTAATTATTGTAACAGGACAAAAACACTACCCTTTAGTTAAAACTTTAACTATAGATAAGAGAATGGAATAGATAACTGATGTCAGCTTTGGAACTTAGGCCATGTGGTAGCCCCTCTGCGCTGACAGGAAGGTGCTGACTGTCCCAGGCGCTAGCACCCAAGCTTCCAGGCCTCAAGCCCCTGCCACATCTAACGCAGCAATCACGACGCTCCCAACACACAGCTATGGGCACTGACACTGAACACAGCGCTCCACGACGTTTTCTACAGTAAGCTCTTATCTCTGTCTTCATTGTGATCTCTCTGGCTTCCAGCAAAAATCCTGACTCAAGACAAACAGGAGGTGGGGGCTGGGGTGAGTCCTGGTCCCCAACACTCCGCCCTGAACACCCCTCTGCCTGGCAAGGCTCAAGTTCCCCTCAACCACTCAGTCCTTCCTGGCCACTCCTACCAAGGCCTATTTTGCCCTTGTTTAGCACTTACTATTTTTTAAGAAACAAATCAAGTCTATGACACACACTGAGTACCTGGCAAAACGCTTAAATGTTTTACTTCACATGCACTCATCTGACAAGCTAACCAAGGGCAGGTCTACTTTTTGCATAATCCTTGCTTTTTCCACAGGCAACCACCTGCTATGTTATCCATTTAGTAGCTATTAAATAATTTGTTATTACTTTGAAACTGGGCTTCAAACTCATTTTGACCTAGAGATGGCCATTCCTCTTTGTCATCAGAAATATCAGGAAGCGTAGGAGCCTGAAACACATTCATGATGAAACCTTAAAAGAACAGAAGAATAACCGTAAACATGATTGCAAAGCGCTTTCACTGAGTGTCAGATGTTCCATATTCACACAGCAGGCTTCACGTACCCAGAGCTTCCTTGGTGTGCACGGTGGGTGATGGCTGCACTTTGGATGGTGTTGCCTGAACCAGTCCCAGAGATGTGTTTGGAGTTGTGTGAAAGGAACTTGTGTTAACAACCTTCTGTGTTTCACACCCTTTTAAAGAAATGGGGACAAACTGCCATGTCAGTAGAGAAATCAGAATAATTCAGAAGACACACAAAGAAACTTACTATACATTTTATTATTCTTGATAATTCTCACTTGTTGTTGTCTAGTCACTAGATCGTGTCCACTGACCCCATGGACCATAGCCGGCCAGGCTCCTCTGTCCATGGGATTTCCCAGGCAAGAATACTGGAGTGGGGTGCCATTTCTCTCTCCAGGGGATCTTTCCAACCCAGCGCTTGAACCCGAGTCTCCTGCATTGGCAGGTGGATTCTTTACCACTGAGCCACCTGGGAAGCCAATTCTCACTAGGAATTTCCATTATTCTAGTACTATCACGTCTTTTATTTTGATCTTTATAATAGTCCCACAAGGTGGGTAAAGTAAGAAGTTAACAGAAAAGGAAATAAAAGCTCAAAAGAGTTAATTAAGCGGCTTGGTCTAAAACCTTATCAAATGAGCAGCCTAGTCATCAATAGCACCCTTTGCTCCACTGTATACCAAGAAATAGTAGCTACGCTATAATCTTAGGACTGGTTTTCCATCTCACTCAGCTGGAGTCCAGGTATGGCCCTGCACAGCCTGAGCCCTCCTAGCTCTGACCTCATCTTCCTCACCACGCCCACCCCCGGAAGCTGCTGGCTGCTCTGCTGTGCTCAGAACACATCAGGGACATCAAGGACTCTGCCCTGCTGGTAGCTCTGCCTAAAATGGGCTTTGCAAGCTGGCTCCATCTTTACCCAAATAGCACTGTCATCGTGACCATCTTTCCTGGGCCCCTCTGAAGTACCGGTCCCCTCCCTAACAGCCACGTTTCCTTGGCCCCTCCGAGCGGGTGGGGCTCTCTGTCCTTTCTGTCACCCAGGACAGCACTTGGCATCCACGCGTGCTCAGTCTGGTCCTGGTTAAATGCAGGTGCCACCTGCTGTTTCAGGTAGCTCTGCTCCCACTAAACTGTCACTGGAAAGAATGTCATGGTACATGGGGCTGGGAAGTGAATGCCCAATCCATGTCCTAGTTTATTTATAAAACTTACTTTTATATAAGTACCTCTAACGAAGTAGTATAAAACAGAAATATTATACATCACTCCCAAATAACCACCGTTGCTTCCTCACAACATATTAAAGACGACTCTTGTTTTAGAGTAATCTACTGGGAAATTTAAGAGGAAAGTTTTCACAAATCAAGTTTCCAAAGGATTCTAACTAATAATCTGTGACTATCAAGTAGATATTCCCCCTTTATTGGAAATGGCCCAGGGCTTATCTAACCCCTGCGTTTTGAGAACAGGAGAGCTGACATCCAGGTTCCTTGAGGCCTAGAGTCCCCATATTGTGGCCAGCTAACAGACCCCTGAGTAACTTGAACGAGTCTGGACAGAGATCAGACACAAGTGTATTACAATTAAACATTACCTTCTTTTATCTCTGCTCCGCTCTGTGGCCTGAATTCATGAGTACTTTTGTTCACACACCTGGAAGAGAAAACTCTTGAGACACACTAACTCTCAAGAACAGTAAAAAAATGTTGGTGATTACCAGCCTGTTTTAAAAATAAAGATGGGGGACTTCTCTGGTAGTCCAGATGTTAAGAATCCACACTCCCAATGCAGGGGGCACAGGTTTGATCCCTGGTTGGAGAACATCCTGCATGGCACGTGGCATGGCCAAGAAAAAGAAACAGGTGGGACTGCCTAGGTCTACAGTGTAAGTGACTTTATTTCTTCTTTCATGTCCTTTTGAGGACAATAATTCTTACAGATAAAGGCCAGGTATTCATGTTTGCTTAACATAGTGGTTATAGACGTGAACATCTGATAATCATTTGCACACGTGGAAGGGAGGTTAAGGGTGTCCCTGATTCAAACGATCCCATTCGTTACACAGGCCAAGGTGCCGACCAGCAGTTCTGGGTCTGGGTGCCCAGCGTGGCTCTCCTGAGTTATGATGTGGGAAAGTGCTGGTGCTTTTGCTGTGGAGCCGTAGTGCCTTGTCCTCTAGACTTCACAGTTATCAAGAATAGAGAAAATGCCACAGAGGCACTTACATCACAGTCTGGTTTAAGTCCAGTGGGGATAGTGGACTTCATCTAACACTGCTTCCCTTAATGAACCCTGTCAGGATGCAAAGTCAAAAGTGCAAGGCACCCTCAATTCCACAAATCCCCATTAAACTGCCATAAAAACCTGAGTTGTACACGCAGTGCCAGGGAAGGTGCCCCTTCTCTGCCACAGTCAGCTGTCCAGGCCACTGAGTGTGAGGGGTCCCCTCGGCCCCTGCCTGGGTCAGGGTCAGGCCGCAGTGCTTCTGGGATCCGCCTGCTCGTTAGGTTAAAGAGCCCACCCTTTTGTGAGGTGCGGCTGGACACGCAGCCTGTCTACAGGGCCTGTCACGGCTGTTGTGACTATCTTATGGTCACGAGGATTAACTGTGAGGAGCTCATGAAGTCACAACCCACACACTGCGGCTCTCTTCTTAAAAAATTGTTTTTGGTCACACCACATGGCTTGTGGGACCTTAGTTCCCAGACCAGGGATAGAACCCACACCCCCGGCACTGGAAGGGCAGTCCTAACCATTAGACTGCCAGGGAGGGCCCAGCAGTTTACTTTATGGGTCAATATAGGACACAGGTCTGAATTAGTATCCTAAGGTGACTACAAAAGCAGGATCATTTTAAAATCTTATTTCCAAGGGAAATCATTGGTGAAGTTAACCTCAGACACCGAGGACAACCAGTCCTTAAGAACCATAATCTGTGCTAAGGGTTTTAGCCCAAGTGAAAGATGGGAGCCTCACTTTCATTTTTCCTGGAAGAGGAAGAAAATTTGTTGTATGTTTCAAAAAGAGACAGAGCACCAAAGTGACTGAAGATAAAAATATAAACAGAACAAGTGATATGACAATAATTATCATCTCTGCCATCTAGGAAAACTGCTCAGAACTGTGGGGAGAAACCTCCACAGCAGTGTATGAGAGATTTTAGTATACTGCATTATGGATATTAACCCCAAACTGTCCCAGGGGAGGAGAGAAGGAACATGAGAACACACTATCAAGTATTCAAGTAACAATCCCACAGTCAAGTAACTATCTGGACTGTAATAACTCCTACATTATGTTCCGTCAGAGCTGGTAAGCAGAGGCAATTTCAGTTTAACAGCTGTATATTCTTACAGAAAGATTGTTAGGTTTCAGGGTATCAGAATTTTTAATTCAAGAGAGAAGTATGAAGTAGAACAAATATTCTTAAAAGAAACAGAGTGCAGCTGAGCGATCGGGGGCTAACATTTTGGCAACGTGGTTTTTCCACTACATGCCCGTCTAAACATTGATTTGAAAAACAAGCCTCACCCATCAATTACACACTGCCCTCACTATTGCAGGTCACACAAAGAATTCACCGGGCACCACTGGCACTGCCACCGTCTCTAGGGCCACCTCTGGCTCACCTGGCATCTCTGCTGCCACCGGAAAACACAGCGTCCATCATGGGCGGGCCTGCCAAAGGAGCTGGGCAAGCCACATGCTGGCTGGCGGCCGGGGACACCAAAGCAGTGGCAACAGCACTTGCCGTAAGAGGGGCAGAGGACGCCTCTCTGGGCTTCTCGTCCATGCTCCTCGAGGTCTGCTGAGGGACGGCTGGAAGACCCGCAGCTCTCAGTTCCTGCCGGGAGTCTGTGTGCGCCTCCAAACACGCTGGACTGACCTTTCACAGTAAACAGACAGACAAAAACCCATGAGGCTACCAGTCAGGTCTTACAGCTTTGTCTTCAGAAGATGCCTTGTCTCTCGAGGCAGCCTCTTACCTCCCTAGGTATTCCGAAATGAACAGTCAACAACAACAAGGCCACACCACATGCTGGATGCTTCTGTAGCTTAACCACAGATCCAACTGGTGCTTCATATTTCTAACCACTTAATACCAGCCACGACTGCGCATCAGGAAAATACTAACAGATAGTGTCAGCAAATGCTCATAATGGTGTTCTTCCCATTGAAATACCCTTGGTGACCATTTTCTCTTCAATGAATAGGAAACATGAATATTAACTGTACTAACTGCCACAAAAGCACGGCTCATCATGGGAAGGATATGGACACAGGCCTTTAACTGAATGAAAATCTCTGCTCTCTACTCATATGTACTTAGACTGCACATGTACACTCTTATATTACCAAGTTAAAAGACAAAGAATTAATTCCTCAGTATGTAAAAGTATTCTCACGAATTGTTAAGGAAACACTGAATAGCTAGGGCAAGAATAGTTATTTCACAAATGGACAAAATATAAAGTTTATTCTCAATAGTCATCAAAAAAGAGATAATTTAAATTTTCTTATCTACTGAATTAGTAAAGATCAAAAATAATCATAATATTCATTTCTGAAGAAACATGTTAAAAAACAATAATCAGACCTTCTCCACAGATATCAAAACACACGACAAAGTTATAGTAAACACACAACATGGTGTTTACTGTAAGAAACACCTTGGCCTTATGGAAGGCTTAAGAAGAGAGGCTTAAGAAGAACCTACTGACCACAGCAGAGACGGTTATTTCAGAAATGGGTCTTTCATAATTAAAAATTCAGTCTACGATAAAGATCTCTTAAGGGCTTCCCCAGTGGCTCAGTGGTAAACAATCTACCTGCAATTCAGGTGATGCAGGTTGATCCCTGGGGGGGGGGAAGCTCTCCATTCAGAGAAGGGAAAGGCTACCCATTCCAGTATTCTTGCTTGGGAAATCCCATGGATAGAGGAGTCTGGCGGGCTACAGTCCATAGGGTTGCAAAGAGTTGGACACAATGCAAGTGACAGAGCATGCACAAAGATATTTTAAACCAACAGGGAAAAGCCGAGCTGGCAAATAAATGACTCAGGGACAACTGGAGATCCGTTTGGAAAATACATCCTCAGACCACTCATATATAGAAATAAGTTCATTAAGAGAGGCTTCTAGTTAAAGACAGTGGCTTAAACATGTGTTTTATCATCCACATCCTCCCAAAACTTCACTAAAATGACAGTAAAGGAATCCTAACACCTCAAACAGCAGTCAGAGGAGGTGATCTCCAGAGAGGTGCAGAAACTTGATCGTGTTGAAGTGAAGGTGGAGCAGAAACCAGGAATGTGGCCACAGTAGGTCTATAGGGAAAGCAAGCTCTGAGACCCATTCCTGCAGGTGCTGCCAGCTTCTCAATATAAATTAATCACTATACTTGAATTTTCATTCTGTAACAGTCATTGTACCTCCCCTACAAAAAGAAAATCAGATAAAGGACTATATACACTAATGTATAGACACACACACACTACACACCCTATTCTGTAACTTCCTTTCTCATCTTGCATTGTGAATGTCCTCTGGGCTGCTACCGAGAAGCCCAGTGTCACTCTGACTCCTGGCTCTTTAAATGTGACTTCCATCCTTGCTGGAAGTGTGTCGGATTGTCTTTCCCCCCAGTTCTCGTTGGGGGAGGCGGGGAATAATTCGGAAAGCTAGTAACTAATCTGACATCAGAATTCACTCTACAAATAGAGCATGGAAGGGACGAACAGAAACAGAAATCATCGCAGTGGGCGTGGGAGGCAACGGGGAGGAGCCCACACACCTCAGACGGCCCCTGGGAAGAGGGCAGGTTCTCCTGCAACATCTCCACCTGGTGCAACTTCTTATGGAGCTCATCCATTTTCTGTTTTAATAGTTGTTCTTCCAAAGCATTTGCTTCTTTCCTTTTCATATAATGCCTCTCTTCATTTACTTTAGGAAAGACAAAGTATAGTTTGCAGGTGAGATTTAAACTCAGGTCAACAGAGGAATCTGTGCAAAATCAGCAAAAGGTTATCTTTAAGATGGCAACTTTTTATACTAGTCTTTTTCCAAGAGTATTAGGTTTTTAGAACTGAAATACTATCTACTTTTCAATTATAATTTTTACCTATCCTCAGTACAGTTACTTTTAAGTTCATGGTATGTATGTTATAAAAATGTACATGATGACCAACAAAAATATTTGGTAATAGCATGGTATGATACTAAGCACTGTTAACAATCACGACTGTGCAAATCATTTGAAAATGGAAGTATTTTTAAAAGATGGAAGTTTCTTGCTGCTTCCTAAGGAGTAAGAGTAAAGTGCACTGAAAGGTCAGTATGTCAAGGACACTGCTGTTGGTCCCATTTCCAGCAACTGGTTAACATAACCACGTCACACACCAATCAAACTGTCCAGCTCAGATTTAGCATCTGTGCAAGGCACGAAAGGGTCCTCCCCAAGTGTCACCTGACTGTCCTCTTGGTTGTTAATCAAATGAGAAATAATGGATAAAACAAAAATTGGCCAACAAGCGTGCACAGCACAAACAGTCAGATGGTGTCGAAGTCTTGAGAGGAACAGAGGTTCATTTTCCTCTGAGGTCCATGTTGTTACAGCAAACATGTGCTGTAAAACTGAAGTGCCAACGTTGTTGTTAACGTTTAGTCTTCGCTGCAGAATCAGGGTCCACTGTACAGCACAGCCATGAATAACACAGCACTTTGATCAGAGGACTCCTGAATGTCTTATTTATAAATAGCTGCAGACTTTGAAAAATCTCTTCTCAACTCTAGTTCTTAATTAGTTCTTTCCAGTATAAATAACTGACCCAGGGGTTTAGAATCGCTAGATGCAGAAGCTCAGATCCATATGGATGTTACCTGAAAGCTTAAACGTATCTACTGCATTGGTATGGACATCTCCTTTAGTGCTGTTTCAGCCCTAAGCTTTGCTGTCAAGACATTAACTTAGGCTTTGGACAAACGTGGTTGCTACACTAGTGTTTAACAAAGGTTTTAGGTTCTGATGGAATGAGCTAGAGATTTTTTTCTGAGATTCTTTCAGTACAGTGAATTATCTACTACAAATGTAATTACTCAGAGATGAGAATCATGTTTAGTGACCTAGGCTATCTCAAATTTAAGACTGCAAGTACCCCATTGTTCATGCTTTCTCCGTAGATTGTATTTCTGGGCTCTCAGCTCTTCAAAGGAAAACTCTGATTCTCCGCGAATAAGCTTCTCCTTGCAATACATGACAACCTGCTGAACATCAGCTTTGTCTGCCACAGATGAGTGTGAAGAATATTCTGATTTAGAAATTGTGATCACCCTCTGTTCCCTAAAATGGGGAAAAATACATCATTTATGACAGTTTACTGCAACGGCTCTGGAAGGAAAATCAGTCACAGATGAAGGCGCCGATTGTACTTGCATGTCTGACCCTTTATCACCAGCTGCAGGTGTTGCTCCAGAAAGTTGTGGACCCTAAGAAGGCAGAAAAGAAACACAAATAATCACTTATCTGAATAAGAATCCATCATCCAGATGACTGCAGAAAACAATATGGAAACACTTGAGGGGTCTCTGAATCATCAAGTAGATTTATATGTGCTCTTTCAAGTTACCATTAATAAGCTGAAGCCTTGGTTTGCATGATCACTTTTATGACAGGTTTTACAACTAGAGTCCAATAAGAAAGTGTTTGGACCCGTGGGTCTTCCAAAAAGAAAGACCCACAGTCTAGGGGCTGAGCCACAGTGCCTAAGTGTAATGAGATTAATATTCCCAATAGCTACATTAGAAAACAAATTCTTAACAAATTCTTCTGGTACTGTTCTCTGCTCAGGAGTCCACCGTGCTAGCATTCAGTCACTAGACAAATATTTACTGGCTATCTCATCTGTGTCGTGTCAGGTCCTGAGCAGTGACTATGAAATAGATCCATCTCTGCTGCCCAGACACCTAGAGCTGGGGCAACAGGAGACAAACAAGATGGCACGCATGCTGCTGTTGCTGCTGCGTCGCTTCAGCTGTGCCCAACTCTGTGCGACCCCACAGACGGCAGCCCACCAGGCTCCCCCGTCCCTGGGATTCTCCAGGCAAGAACACTGGAGTGGGCTGCCATTTCCTTCTCCAATGCGGGAAAGTGGAAAGGAAAAGTGAAAAGTGAAAGTGAAGTCGCTCAGTCGTGTCCGACTCTTCGAAACCCCATGGACTGCAGCCCACCAGGCTCCTCTGCCCATGGGATTTTCCAGGCAAGAGTACTGGAGTGGGGTGCCATTGGCACACATGAGTAGGATGTAAATTGGGATAGTATGAGTATCTGTCAAAATTGGAATTTATAGTCTCCTTCTAAGAATGTGTTACATTAATGAAACTTAATATATGTGTACCTGGAAGAGAGGCATTTCCATAGGATTTAGCTTAAAGCAGGTCCATAGCAAACTCTGAAAGAGCACTGGTACCCTGAGGAGGAAAGAAGCTGGGAGAAAGGAGAACGTGTACGTGCAGATGAGTCGCTAGGGCAGGAGAGTCACGTCAGCCCCTGCCATGGCAAGCAAGGGCCCAGTTATTTACTGGTTGGTGGCAGACATGGAGCTGCCATCTGAGGGCTTCTGCTGTCTCATTGATATAGTAAGTTTGCCAGTTCCTGACAAAGAGGTTAGACATAGTCAGGCCCCAAGTTTGAGGAGAGTAAAAAGCAGTTAAAAATTATCATTTGGCATTAGTGAGTAGAAAAGGAAACACAGGCAATGTGGAAAACATAAAGTGTGAATGGGGAAATCGGAAGCATAATTGCCAGGAAATAGAAAAGCTCTGGTTGAGGTGACAGACAGTTCCAGGATCAGAGCATTTGAAGTATGCTCAGGTGCCTGCAGATGGGTGTGACCCAAGCTAAAGAATCCTGGGCCAGGGAAGGGAGCTCTGCAGAGCGACGGACAGAGGCTGCTGGGGTGGAGCAGGCAAAGACAGGAGGTCATGCAGGGGTGTCACCAGGTCAGACAAGTATAGGAAGTTACAGTCAGAGAGGGAGTGATTTTCCATTTAATACTGGAAGTGGGCAGTGGTGGGTGACGACAGGCCCAGAAAGGCGCCAAGCACAGGTGGCTGACGTGGAGGTCAGTCCTGGGAGACAAGGTCAGAGAAGCGAGGTGACCGAGTGACACGAATGGCAGGTGGGCTGACCGTTCAACACCCTTCCCAGTTTCCACGCAACTACAGCTTTCATTCTTACCTGATTCTTAGAAATGCAGGCTGAGTTACTTCCTGGATTTGAGTTTGATGTTACCATTTGATTTAAAATCTGAGCATCATGCAGAGGTTCTGAGGTTCTCACTATGATACAAAATGCATGAAATAAAAAGAAATAAGGGTAAAACCATATTAAATAAATATAATACATTCCCCTAATCTTTCAATAAGTAGAACTGAAAAATGGACTCACTTACACTATCTCAAAAACATAATTAAAACACCTTATAAATAAAAGTAATGTTGTAGAAACAATTTTCCAATCAATTCAAAATGCCCAAGGAACTCCCTGAAAGAAATGTAAATTCTAGCAATTTTAAACAACCAGGATAAGTAGTCGGTGCTTAATGCTGAAATATAATCTTTATTTCTTAAAAAAAAGGGAAAAATCCATTTCTTTAAAAGTTGCATTAAATACATTTAATTCAGAACAGATGTACTCCAGAATAAGTATCATCACTCAATTTGGGGTAATTTTTACTTTTTGAAAATCCTAAAACTACAATGAAATTACAAAGCCTTTTTTTTTGGGGGGGGAGAGTTTTTCTTTTAAAGTGTTAAGACAGAGTCCCTGCTATGCAGGGCTATGAAGCAGGCATTATTATCAGAGGGTCTTCCCTGTTACTAAGATAATATAATCAATAAATTACTGGATGGATTTGTTTTTTAAGGGAAAAAAGGCAGTGCAAATCAGAGACTAAGTTACTGATACTTTGGATATTTTAGCAAGTGTTATTTTACCTTGAGTAGACAAATGGGTTTCAGTGAGGCGTGTCTGAAACATCCTAAAAGACAACAGTAAAGGCATTAATATAGATTACAATTCACAGTTTAATATGCATTTATGTTAAGAGTGAAAACTAAACAAGATAGACAGCTTACTGTGATCTAATAAAGACTGAGGTTAAGACAGATTGCAAAGTTAAATTTTAGATTTGCTTCAAAATTAAGAAAAAAAAAAGAACCTGGGCTTATTTTTCACACCCAATGCACTTAATTAGAAAAATTCCTCCTTTTGCCTCATTTATGTGAGTATTTTATAAATTGACATAACAAACGTACCCTCCTCTGTGGGTAGCAATATGTGCATGTTACAACATGCACTTATTTTAGGCTTTTGCTGGTGGCTCAGCAGCAAAGAATCCACCTGCAATGCAGCAGACTCGGGTTCGATCCCGGGTGGAGAAGATCCCTTGAAGAAGGAAATGGCAACCCACTCCAGTATTCTTGCATGGAAAATCCCTTGGACAGAGAAGCCAGGTGGGCTACAGTCCATGGGGTCACAAAGAGTCGGACATGACTGAAGTGACTTAGCACGCAGCATGTGCTGATCTTGCTGAAAAATACAGAATGTTGGAAACAAATGTTCCATTCTAGAACAATGAAATTATGACACTGCTCTGGGACAGACTTCACAACCACTTTCTAAGTGGTATAAAAGTCCATAATTTCTTAAGAGCACTATAAAGCTCAGCATATACAAGCAGACATACAGTACAATTTACTACTGTAATACAGAGGCTCTAAGCACACACGCAGGCTTCAGAAAAGACACTGGAAGGAAGTGCTCAAAAATATCAATGGTAATATTTCTGGACAGTTTTTCTTTATACTAATTCCGCATTTCCCTGTACAAATATAACAATAAAAATCTTTAAAGAGAAACCACCACCTTTGAAGGTAGGAATCACTGTGGGGTCTCACTGTCAAACTACCTGTACTGTTGCTGCAGCAGCTCTCTAGGTTCGGCCTGGTTCTGAACTCCTCTCCGAAAAACGGCATTGGCGTGCTGCCACTTCCCCTGGCCTTCCAGATGCCTGGCCCAGGCTACGTACAGAGGAGCTGCCTGGGTTCCGATACCGTGGTTGTACAGAAACTCAAAAAACTGGTGAAGGTCACTGTTGCACTTGGCCTGCAGACAAAGCAGACAGACATGAAAGAAGGGCACTTGCCAGGCACGCCGTGGCTCCCAGTCCAAACAACACGCAGTGTTCATTTGTCTTCAAGGAGGCAGCACGACGGACTTGGCAGGGGAAGGCCTGTGTGGTCCTCTGATGGCAAGTCTCAAAGTCAGCTCATCCCCATCCTTGACATTCAGCATCCTCCATTATTTCCCAAGACAGTAGGTTCTGTGCCGTAATATTAATATATAAAGTTGTACTCGTTCAAATTCCACAGGGCGTGTCTAATCCTCACATTTTGAAGCTTAGTAAAGATAGATAACAAATTCCCGTTTATCTATTTCATTCATGATTTTATGACCACAATTCGTGCCCCAAGCCTTTAGTTCAAGATTGAACACATCCAATCTTTGAAAGACTAACCTGAGGCAGCTTTCTCCTTTTAGCACTAAATTTCATTTCTGAGAGTTAATATTTTCTTAATTATTCACAATGAATTTAATTTACTCAAGGAACCCTCTTTAGCACCAGGGAGTGCCTGTTTATCTACTCTTCCCTGAACACACTTCTCAGCCAACGAACCTTCTTTTCAAGGTTTCTACCTTGAAAAGTGAAAGTGTCAGTCGCTCGCTTGGGTCCGACTCCTCGTGACCCCATAGACTGTGACCAGTTAGGCTCCTCTGTCCATGGGATTCTCCAGGTAAGATTACTGGAGTGGGGTGCCATTTCCTTCTCCAGGAGATCTTTATGACTCCGGGTTACCGCAGGTCTCCTGCATTGCAGGATTCTAGACCACCTGAGCCGCCAGGGAAGCCTGGTTTCTAGCTTCTGTTGTCACATTTCAGACTTTACAGAGAAGGGGGGTTTTAAAATTCAATCACTGATTCCACAAGACAGAAGCCAGAAGATTGTAAAATACAAGTCTCTGGCCACACAACATAAAAAATAGTTATGACTTAGAAACATAAGGAATCAAATAAAAAACACCAAAAAAATGATCCTAAAATCTGGGGTAAAAAGCGAAAGTACAACATGACTAGGGATGTGATTATACCTCTGAAAGTATACTTACAAATTGTAGACAATAATTGATGAACCTTGGGTCATTGTGATATCTCTTCTTATCTAAAAATTCCTTCATTAGATGCTCTAATAAAGTTGTTAAGTATTCTTTATTCTCAGGAAAATTCTCTTCTACCCATCGTATGTAACTAGAAAAAATATGGATAGTATTAATTTTTCAGGGCAGCATACAGTTTGTTTATAGAAAAATAAACGAAATGCTAACCTTTCCCATTCACCAAGTGGGTCATCGCCCTTGTAGCTCTGCATATGGGCTTCAAACATTCTAGAACAGAGAAAAATAGGTACATGGCATTATTAGGACTACTTCCTAAAAGCAAAAGTTATATTTCATATTTATCATGCTGCTGCTACTGCTAAGTTGCTTCAGTTGTGTCCAACTCTGTGCGACCCCAAAGACAGCAGCCCCCCAGGCTCCCCCGCCCCTGGGATTCTCCAGGCAAGAACACTGGAGTGGGTTGCAATTTCCTTCTCCAATGCATGAAAGTGAAAAGTGAAAGTGAAGTCGCTCAGTTGTGACCGACCCTCAGCTATCCCATGGACCGCAGCTTCCCAGGCTCCTCCGTCCATGGGATTTTCCAGGCAAGAGTACTGGAGTGGAGTGCCATTGCCTTCTCTTCTTTTATCATGAATATACCTTAAAATAGAAAACTTAAGACATCAATTCAAATGCTATAATATAAAGGAAAACAGTATTCACTCAGAAACTCAAAAGCAATGTTTTTTTTTTTNNNNGAAGAAAGCAAGACGCAAGGCCACTGAGGCAGCTCTACAGGAAGCAGCTCTTAATAAAAGGTCTCCAGCTCCAATGTCACTGCCACCACGAGGGGCACTGGAACTTTGTGCTCCTCCTTCTAACGTTGGGACCCAGGTGTGGCGCTGACCAGGACCCCTCGCCTTGCTGCTTAGGAATTTGGCTGGAGATTTGAAGAGAGCTCTTGAAAGGTGCATGACAGCCCACGATTATTCACCCAATTATGTCCGACTCTTTGCAACCCCATAGGCTGTATAGCCTGCCAGCCTTCTTTGTCCATAGGGTTCTCCAGGCAAGAATACTGGAGTGGATTGCCATTCCCTTCTCCAGGGGATCACCCCAACCTATGGATCAAACCTGGGTCTCCTGTATTGCAAGCAGATTTTTTTACCGTCTGAGTCACCAGAGAAGTGTGTGACAGCCCAGGGGCCAGCAGATCGGGACTTCCAGGTCACAGTTTGCTTTCTGGGCCTCAGTGGGACACCAGGATCCCCAGGGAGACCGCCTGATGACAGTGCTCGGAAGTCAGTGGCTGTAGCTCCCTGAGAACTTGCCCTACTTCTGCACACTCAGCCACAGCTTAAAAACAAGCCAGCCGAGCCAAGGAAGTTCTCCAAGAGGCCCCAGGTGCTAACAGGACAAAGAAACCAGCAAAAAGAAAGAACACAGAGGGGGAAAACAAGCAAACAAACCCAAAGGACAGAAGGGGTAAGAGTGCGACAGGACTTACTGTTTTCAGGTAGGGTGGTCAGGGAAAGCCTGCCTCTCTGAGAGGGTAACGTCTGACAGGGCCAGAACCAAGTAGCTAAGTTAGGAGAAAGGTGAGGGGTGACAAGATCTAATGTGTATTTTAAAACTGCCTCTAAGTGACGAAGCAGGTGGAGGATGAGAACAGTTACGGAGCTACTGCAGAGTCCCAGCCAGTATGGGAACTGTTCAAATGTGGAACTGGGGTGTTTTGCAGAAAGAGACAATGAGACTTGCAGATGGGACTGAACACTGGGTAAGAGAGAGAGCCAAAGTAAGGAAGACTTTCAGGTTTCTATCAAAGAAGTTCGATGATTTTTTCAAGGGGGAAAAATTTGAAAGTAATATTTTCTTCTAGCTGTCACCTCACAATACAAATAAAATCAAAGTTTCTTATGACTCAAAATCCAGAAGCCACAAAAGTAAAAGCTAGGTAAGTGGACTACTTATAAATAAAAAGCTTCTCTATGTCAAATAAACAAAACAGCAAGCAGAGTTAAGACAGAAATGCTAAACGGGGATGACGAAAGAGCTTCTAGAAATTGGGGGGAAAAAAAAACCCAATCCAATTTAAGAAATGAACAAAAGGCATTTCACAGAAAAATACTCAACCTCTCTCAGGAGAAAAATTTGCCTCACTGAGATAACTTCTCATCTACCAGACTCCAAAAATATGGCAACAATGTAGAGGGGAAGTAATGGAAAAAGACACACTTACAACTTGCTTGGAGGTGGGAGTGTGCTCAATCCCTGCCAAGGAAACTGGTAATAATATCACCAGAGTTACAGATGGATTTCCTTTCGATCTAGCAAACCCACTCCTAGTAATCTAGAGGACAGATACATGAAAAGCACCATGGATACAAGATTTTTCGCCCTGGCACTATTTGTTATAGCAAAAGAAGGTCCACATTCCAAATGTCCAACAATGGGGTACCTTTTTAGGTCAATTATGGCACATAAAATATGCAGTTGTAAAAAAGAATGAAAAAAGAAGGTATGGAATGACAGACTGAAATCTCAAAGGATAGCATTAAAAAAACAAAAAAAGCAGTGCGTCTGCTCTGCTACTTTTTATGTTTATTAAAGGCA
>SJYF01000136.1:7914825-7930053 GCA_006410515.1 Procapra przewalskii
CAAAAACCTGAAAGAGCCTTTGGCCAACCCGGTACCTCTCCTGGTGGGCCAGCAGCAAAGAATCAGCCTGCCCGTGCAGGAGACGTGAATTGGATCCTTGGTCTGGAAAGATCCCACGTGCCTCGAGGCAACTAAGCCCAGTGCCGCAATGATCGAGCCTGTGCTCTGGAGCCCGGGAACCACGGCTGCTGAAGACCCTGCGCCCGGAGCCTGTGCCCCGCACCGAGAGGAGCCGCTGCCGGAAGAGGCTCTCGCACCACAGCTGGAGAGGAGCCGCCAGTCACTGCAGCTCGAGAAAGGCTGCACATAGCAACAAAGAGCCTGTGCTGTCAGATACAAAGAAATAAAATAAATATTTCTCCCGCGTCTGGGATAGACACCGTTTCAGCTACTGCTCAGACTCCAGAAGGCAAAAGCTGAGAAAGCAGATGCGCCTAGAATTGCACTGTAGAGAAGACGGGGGCAGAAATCTGCTCAGGGTTCCTTGGGGCTGTGACGGCTGCTGAGGCTACGCGAGAGCTCCTCGGATCGCGGTAGCCTCCGGGCCCCTTGGAGGGTCGTGCTGCTGAACATTAAAGCCACACACTGGTTCGTGGCTGTAAAGGTGCTCTGGATGCCCTGCGCTGGGGTAGGCGATGCCTTGGGAAGGATGTCTGTACTGCCGGGGGCCGGTCAGCTCACCCAGGCCAGTGGTGGGCTCCCAAGGTAGCTGGCGTAGGGCGGTGGAGGTGGGGCACTGGAGGGGTGCTTTGGGGAGAGAATCAACTTAAAATTTTTTGAAATTAATTTTGATGTACTTCTTATTTTTGACTGCACTGGGTCTTTGTTGCTGCATATGGGCTTTCTCTAGTTTCAGTGTATGGGATTTTCAGTGTGGTGGCTTCTCTCGTTTCTGAGCATCAGCTCTAGGCAAGCGGACATCAGTCATTGCAGCACTTGGGCTCAGTAGTGGCCTGAGTAGGCTCAGTGGCTCCAGCGCGCTGGCTGGGAAGACCCCACATGCCACGGAGGGGTGGGGCACGGGCTTAGTCGCTCCACATGTGGGATCTTCCCAGACCAGGGATCCAACCTGAGTCTCTTGTATTGGCAGGTTGATTCTTAACCTCTGAGCCACCAGGAAAGTCCTGATAGCCTTCTTTAAGCCTCACTTTCTTCATCTGTAAAATGGGCCTTCTGATCATAGTGCAGCCTGAGTGAGGACGTGTGTGAGTGATGTGACACAGCGGTGATGAGCCGGCCCCTGCTCTGTGCGGGAGGCAGGTTTTCCAGGTGAGGGGAGGCCCACTGCACAGCTGGATGGGCTCAGACCCGAGGGGTCCAGACGCTGCCGGTGTGTTGTCCCTGATGGACCCGGGCCATTGTGATCTCATCGTTAGCCTCTTGGATGAGAATGACCTCGCCTCTCTTGGCAGCTCCTCCTCTCTCATGGCTCAACCACGGGACAGGTGCTATCTCAGGGGAAACCTCAGACAGTCCTGCTTGCCCTGCACTTGCTGATGAGTAGAGAATGGGTCACTTTCTCCGATGCTTGTTCTGCCTGTGTTAGAAAACTGTCACCGCAGCTCTCTGTTTGCTCGAGGCCGGGCGTGCCTGCTGCTTTAAAACTCTGCCCAGGTGTCTTCCCCCACCAATGGTGTCTCTCATTTTTGTCACATTTCTCAGTCCTTTCAGATCTTCTCTTAAAGACTTGCTGTAATAGCCATGCTGTCATTTGTGCCCCCAGATGCCATGTCTGATTAAATTATTAGCAGGGACTAGAGGAAAGGAAGCTAAGACATTTGGCAGGGATTGGGGAGGGCACATTGATTGAATTCTGCAGCTGAAGTGGAGGGGCATGCTGGGGAGCCTTTTCTGAAGGAGGACAGAATCTAGGGAAAGTCACTGTGAGTTGGGAGGCAGAAGAGGAGTGAGAAACACACATGAGATCGAGCTCAGAGTTTTGGGTTGATTTTGCAGGGAAGTAGTATTTTAGCATTTTAGGATGAGATGGTTGGATAGCATCTCTGATGCAATGGGCATGAACTTGGCAAACTCTGGGAGGGGAACAGGGAAGCCTGTTGTGCTGCAGTCTGTGGGGTTGTGAATAGTCAGTCTTGGCAACAACAATAATATTTTAGCATAAGATAAGCTGGTCCCCACTGTCAAAAGAGTCTCCCTCATCCTTTAAGTAGGTGTTACTCCGCAGCTGGGGCCCACCCTCAGGGTTCCTGGTGATGCTGTGGTTACTGGTCCAGAACCACACTTGGAGAATGGCTGCCCAGAACAGATGGGTGTTGGGACTTCTCTGGTGGTCCAGTGGCTAGGTCTCTGAGCTCCCAATGCAGGGGGCTGGGTTTGATCTCTGGTTGGGGAACTAGATCTCACATGACTAAGAGTTCGCATGCTGCAGTGGAGATCAAAGATCCCACGAGATCAAAGATCCCACATGCCATGGCTAGGGCCTGGCACAGCCAAATAAATAAAAAACAATGCCCCCCAAACCCCTTGCATCCATCTCCTCATTTTACATATGGGGAAACTGAGGAGGTAAAGGAACCTATCCGAGGTGGGCATCCACTAGCTGCCTTTGATTTTGGTGGTTCTTGTTCAGGGAGTCGTTGTCTAGTCTGCTCATCATGTCCAGCTTTTTGCAGCCTCATGGACGTAGCCCACCAGGCTCCACTGTCCCTGGGGTTTCCCAGGCAGGAATGCTGGAGTGGGCAGCCATGTCCTTCTCCAGGGGGTCTTCCCAACCCCGGGACTGAACTTGCGTCTCCTGCCTGGTCTCCTTTGGTCTGTATCACGGGGCCACCGAGGAAGCCTTTCCAAGAGCCCCTCTCCTCTACTGACGGGAGTCTGGGACCCTATGTCCTCGAACGACCTTTCCAAGACCTTCTGATGGTTCATGGGGGATTGGAACAGCAAAGAGGAGGAGGCTGGGGGCCGCTGAGTCTCCTGGGAAGGAGGCGGCTGTTGATCCACGAGGGTGAGGTGGTGCCGTCTCTTGGGTGAACACGAGGCAGAGTAGGCTTTGGGCCCCTGCTGCTGTCTGGTCTGGTCTTGAGGTGTTCACTCCCCCCAGGTTCTGATGTCTGTGCTCAGTTATGTCCAACTCTCTGTGACCCCATGGACTGCAGCCCACCAGGCTCCTCTGTCCATGGGGATACTCCAGGCAAGAATACCGGAGTGAGGTGCCATGCCCTCCTCCAGGGGAATCTTCCCAACCCAGGGATTGAAGCCAGGTCTCCCACATTGCAGGCAGATTCTTTACCATCTGAGCCACCAGGGAAGCCCAAGAATACTGGAATGGCTAGCCTATCCTTCTCCAGGTTATCTTTCCAACCCAGGAATCAAACTGGGGTCTCCTGCATTGCAGGTGGATTCTTTAGCAGCTGAGCTATGAGGGAAGCCATCCCCAGAAATATCCCCGACATCAGGGTTCTCTTCCCCAGCGTCTGGTTCCTGTACCCAGCCCTGTAGCGCCATGCTTGTGTGCCTCAGTCATGGGCCAGGGCTGGGGAGCTCATTTCAGAGTGTAACTGACATCCTATCTGCTCTGTTGACCTCGAACTGGGTGTTGTGACTCCCTTCCCTGTGGTGAAGCTCACTCAGTCCTCTTATATTCATAATTTTAATTTCTGTGGCTACTACTCAGATGGTAAAGAATCCACTTGCAATGCAGGAGACCTGGGTTCAATCCCTGGGTCAGGAAAATCCCCCGGGGAAGGGTGTGGCCGGAGCATTCTTGCTGGAGAATCCCCATGGACAGAGGAGCCTCGTGGGCTATAGTTCATGGGGTTGCAAAGAGTCAGACATGACTGAGTGACTAACACACTCAGCAGCAGGAAGCTATCAGATTTTTGTCTGTTTAATTCCACTATCTGGAAAGCCCAGATGAGTGAAAAGGTGGGAGGTTAAATAAGTGGGTGGGTGGGAGGATGGGGGGTGGGTGGACGAAGGACTGAGCAGACAGACCGATGAATAGACAGGTGAATGTGTGAGTGTGTTGCTGGATAGGTATCTGTATGAGTACACGCATGGGTGGAAGGAAGGGAGAGAGGGAGAAAGAAGGAAGAAAGGGGTTGCTAGTGGTAAAGAACCCACCTGCCAGTGCAGGAGACCCGAGACGCGCATTTAGTCCCTGGGCCGGGAAGATCCCCTAGAGGAGGGCATGGCAAGCCCTCCAGCATTCTTACCTGGAGAATCCCATGGACAGAGGAGCCTGGTGGGCTACAGTCCAAGGGGTCATAAAGAGGTGGACACGACTGAAGTGACTTAGCACGCACGAACATCCGCTCATCCATCATCCGCCAACTCACCCATTCTACTACAAAGACTCTGAGCACAGTGATGATCAGTTCCCCTGTGATTTAGTAGTTAATGGGAGCTGTGGAATATTCTTGAAAAAAGCAGCCACTCACTGAATCGACATCACATATTAGAAAAACCTCCCCAGGCAGGGGTGTGTCGGGAGAGGCCAGAAGCATACAGCCTACTGCAGAGCCAGCTCTCTTCCAGCAGTATGCTAGGATAAGGGGCATCTCTGTAGGGCCGTGTGAGTCCAAGAGCTTCAGGGTGGGGACTGAAATGAATAGGTTTGGAAGGAGGTGGAAACACTGTGATAATGAGCATGGTGAGACCTCTGCCCCTTCAAACAGTGTGGCATAAAGAGGGTGGAATAGAGAGGAGGAAATGGGTTCCCTGGAGTAATGTTTTGAAGATATGTGCTACCCACAAATGTGTGTTCTATTGGAACTGGTGAACCGAAGTTGCTGGATGTTTATTCTCTTGGCACTTAAAAAAACAATTTATTTGGCTGTTCTGGGTCTTAGTTGCAGCTCGCGGTGTCTAGCTCCCTGCATGCATACTCAGTTGTGACCCCACAGACTGCAGCCCACCAGGCTCCTCTGTCCATGGGGTTCTGCAGGCAAGAATGCTGGAGTGAGTTGCCATTTCCTTCTCCAGGGGATCTTCCCAACCCAGGGATCGAACCCAAATCTCCCGCATTGCAGTCGAGTTCTTTACTGTTGAGCCACTTGGGAAGCCCCTCTAGCTCCCTGACCAGGGATCAAACCTGGGCCCCCTTCACTGGGAGCACGAGTCCTAGCCACTGGGCCACCAGGGAAGTCCCGTCGTCTCTTCACACAAAGAGTGGTGCTGGAGAGGTGAAGAGGTGAAGACGGGCTCCTCCGTGTCAGTTGTCTGTCTTTTAGATGCGTTGTGTGTGTCCCGAGGGGGCAGGGTCATAAGCTCATCTTATTCTACACAGGTTGGAGTTATTCTTTCTTTAGTATCTTCACACGCTTCGCAAACACCCATGGCGTGGGGAGCTGAGTAGCCGGACTTGCTCAAATGCTGGGGATGAGCGCATGGGCCTGAATGAGAGAGCGTGGGCCTCTCATCCCCACGGGATGAGCGCATGGGCCTGAATGATTGGTAGAGGGACTATCTGTAAAATACAGTTTCCAAGATTTTCTGATGTGGACACTTCTTGAGGCCGACCACCAGAGGACGACAAATACCAATAATGATTTGCAGACGTCTCCCCTTTACATTTTGTTACTTCTCTATTTAAGAATTGGCTGGGACTTTTTGTTCTCATTAGTTTAGCTTCCTATCAATTATGAGTGTTGCTTTTTCACAAAGTGGTCAATATAAGGAGAATTGAAATTCATCAGCCTAATAATCGTTGGACTCAAGATCAAGACTATAAATAGGATGTGGATTATCTTTTTTTATTATTTATTTTTAAAGATTGAAGTATAGTTGATTTACAGTGTTTGTTTACAGTGTTCGTTGCCGTTATATACGTGTGTGTGTGTGTGCAATATGTGTGCAAAACTGTGTGTGTATACTGGTTTAGTCACTCAGTTGTGTCCAGCTCTTGCGACCACATGGACTGTGGGCCCCCAGGCTCCTCTGTCCATGGGATTTTCTAGGCAAGTATATTAGGGTGGGGTGCCGTTTCCTCCTCCAGGGGATCTTCCCGACCCAGGGATCCAACACGCACCTTCTGCACTGCAGATGGATTCTTTACCACTGTGCCACCAGGGAAGCCTTCGAGGAAGGCTAAGTCATCGGAGGCTGAGTCAAGCTTGTGGGAAGCCCCAGGCTCCTCAATACCTGGGTGTGGCCACGGGAGTTGTGAGGGAATGAGGGATCCCGTTGTCAGTGCAGACCGATCCCAGCTTGGGCCTGGGTCCTGCTTGAGAGGGGCTGGCCTGCCTCAGTTTCTGCAGCAGCCTGTTCACCTAGGGCCGCAGCTGCAGGGAGCCTCATCTCTCCACAGAAGCCCTGTTGTCTGCCTCTAGGGAGTACTGTCTGTGCCACCTGGAAGGTCAGACGTGGATGATGGATGGATGGTTTGCTGTCCTTAGGAAATTTTCCACCTGAAACTCGATGCTCCCTGTAGCACAGGCGCTGGTATAGGACTGCATGCCTTTCCCTCCCACCGTGTTTCATCACTCATTCCCTTGTCCCAGCTGAGGAATCCATCCAGTGTCTCCCTGTTTGAAGGACATATTCTGAGCCTTTTATATGTCTTTTTTTTAAAAAATAGCTTTATTTCTGTATTTATATGGCTGTGTTGGGTCTTCGTTACTGAGTGGGCTTTTCTCTACTTGTGGAGAGCACAGGCAGGCCACTCTTTAGGGATTCTTTTTTTGCCGAGCACAGTCTCTAGAATGTTCAGGCTCTGTAGTTGCGGCTCCCAGGCTCCAGGGCACAGGCTCAGTAGTTTTGGTGTATGGGCTTAACTGTCCCTGCAGTGTGTGGGATTTACCCTGACCAGGGATCGAACCCGTGTCTCCTGCATTGGCAGGTAGAAACTTTGCCTCTGAGCCACCAGGGAAGCCCCATCGTTGTTTGTTTGTTTTAATTGAAACAGCAGTCCTGTAAGATGGATACTGTTGTGATTCCCATTTTCTAGTTGGGAAAACTGAGATGCAGAAAGAGGTGACAGCTTGTCTGGAGTTTTCTGGGTCCCCCACTGTAGCAATCTGGTGCTGGAATCCAGCCCTGACTCACGCTGGGTTGCTTAGTCTTCCTCAAGCAAGAGGTCCTTTGAGTTCAGCTTAGACTGTGCTCATCTGCGGACCACTTTGGCTCACAGTTATGTTTGCTTTGGTAAACCAAACCAAAGATGCAAAATAATTCACTGTCTACGTTGAAGAACATGGAGAATCCTCCTAAACTGGGGTTTGGCAGATAATGAATGGCTAGCGGTGGGCCAGAATTCAGGCTCCCTCCCTGCTGCGAGCTGGGGACTGACTTTGTCACATGGCACCACCGTCTTTGCCTGATGGCCCTGTGTCACTGTGGTTCTGGGCAGCTGTGTACTGGGGGCAGGAGCAGGGAGGGGAGACGGGCCACTCCAGACTTTACACTGAATGTCCTTTTATGAGGAGAAGGTCTGTTTATCATGTGCCTTTGTTCACTGAGTGTGTTCACCTCTGAGCTCAGTCCAGCAGAATGATTTCTGAGTGTCTCTGTCTACCACAGTGAAACTGAACAAGCCAAAGGTGTTCACACTCCCTTTTGTTGCTGTTGTTCAGTTGCTAAGCATGCCCAACTCTTTGCAGTACCATGGAATGCACCACAGGACTCCTTTGTCCTTCGCTATCTCCAGGAGTTTGCTCAAATGCCTGTCCATTGAGTCAATGATGCTGTCTAACCATCTCATCCTCTGCTGCCCCTTTCTCCTTTTCCCTTCAACCGTTCCCAGCATCAGGGTCTTTTCCAGTGAGTTGTCTTTTAGCATCAGATGGCCAAAGTATTGAAGCTTCAGCTTCATCATCAGTCCTTCTAATAAATATTCAGGCTTGATTTCCTTTAGCATTGACTAGTTTGATCTCCTTGCAGTCCGAAGGACTCTCAAGAGTCTTCTCCAGCGCCACAATTTGAAAGCATCAGTTCTTCAGTGCTCAGCCTTGTTTATGGTCCAAATCTCACATCCATACAGGACTACTGGAAAAACATCAGCTTAGACTATATGGACCTTTGTTGACAAAATAATGTCTCTGCTTTTTAATATGCTGTCTAGGTTTGTCATAGCTTTCCTTCCAAGGAGCAAGCGTCTTTTAATTTCATGTCTGCAGTCACTGTCTGCAGTGACTTTGGAGCCAAGGAAATAAAGTCTGTCACTGCTTCCACTTCGTCCCCTTCTATTTGCCATGAAGTGGGCAAGTAGGTCTTGTCTAGGGTCCTCAAAGTTTCAGGCTGGTCATTGGGAATGTTAGCCGCCAGAGACTGATTAGGACCTATGTCTTTGTGGTCACTCTTGTCTGCTTTGGACTTGATTAAGCACTTGGAGGATGGATGGATGGATGAATATCGTGGTGAAGGTGTGAAGATGTCTTTAGTGCAAAATTAATCAGTCCAAATGACAGCTCTGTGGAGATTGGATGCTGTATTTTAGCTGTATTGTGGATATGGGAACTCTGATCTGCATCTTAAAGCAGCAAAAGTGGGCATTCTCCATTTTTGTGTGTGTACCCAGATCGTTCTTGTATGACCTTGGGACCTGCCCTCCAGGTGCCTGCAGCCCAGGCACGCGTGTATCCGTGCGGAGACTCTGGTTTTGTCTCCTGCAGTGCTCATTCGCTCCCTAGCTCACCCTTACAGATTGCTCACAGATGAAGCTCATGGGGCTGACCACACACTGTTGATGTGACAGTAGTGCTGTTCTGGGTATATGACCTCAGGTCTGAGATGGTTTCTAAGGGCAGTCGTGTGGTAGGTTTAAAGCTTGGAGAGCAGCCCTGGCCCCAGACTGCAGAGGGGCTGGGTTTAGGGAACTCTTTCTGAGGGAGAGAAACTGATCTCAGTGTCCAGCAGTCGGCCTGCTGCCGCCTCCTGGGTCTGCACAAACCGTTTCTTGTCCCTTAACCCTCCCAGGCTCTCCTGTTCCTGCTCCCCTGCTCTTTTAGGTCTCCAGGAGACCTCAGGCCCTTGTGGCTGCCTTTCTGGGTATAGAACTTGTGCAGCACCAGGTTTATCTCAGCCCTGGTGTTAACTGTTGTCGGCGACCAGCCCCGGTTGGATCCAGGGTAATTCGAAGTGGGGACGGCGTGGTGAGAGAGATATATAGGTTTAGAGAGAGATAAGGAAAGAGTTTGCAGTTAAGAGAATAGAAGAGAGAAAGAGGCCATATTCCTTGGTTTACATAGAAAGCCAATAAAGCCCCGAGACAAGGGACTTGAACCATCTATGCAAGGCCACAGGTGCCCACTTGAATAGCGGAGGGTGCCCCGCCTTGGGCTCCCTTTTGCATGGGTCTTAGAAGCCCGGGCAAATAAGTAGACACGGCTAGCCTCTATGCCCCAGATGGGAATCAGCCAGAAAATAGAGAAAGAAAGAAAAGAAGACATGGGGGAACCAGTCTTTCCAGGAATTGGCCCGAGAAACTGGTCCGTCCTTTGTTTTCCGGGAAAAGCTTTTATACTTTTAGTTGTACATAGATATTAATGGATAATACAAAGTCATGCAGGGTCAGCAGCCCTGATCCTTATTGAGACCAAGCTTTCTCTCTGCATACTTAGCTGTATACGCAGGTCTTAGGTGATTTACATCATCTTCTGGCCAGGAAGCCTATTAGCATTTTATGGCCCTTTTTTGATAAGGGTCCGTCAACCAGAAAACTTACTTGCCCTAAAACTGTTGTTCTTACTAAAGTCTGGTGCCACTCTCAGGAAGTACTAATTAAGGTTACATTCTTACATAGCAAGAACACAACAATTTATATCAAGGAAAGAGGAATACAGTGATTTATAACAAAGAGAAAATTCATTAACTCAAAAGTCTAGTATTGCTAACATCAAAACTACTATATTCCTATTTCTGCATCGTGATTACATTGATTAATATCCTCCCAGGTGCCTAAAAGATAAAGGATATGGAGGCCTGGCGGCAGTCATGAACTCAACAATAACCTACACCGATATAATTCTTAGCTCTTAAAGGCTCTATCTATATCTTTAAGATGTTTTAAGCTTCGTGCCTCTCGCGGTTGGGGGGCTGTAAACAATCACATGCATAGTTGTAAAAGTCCAGGGGAACCTGTCAGGCAAGCTAGAGAGCCGTCAGTGGGATTTGAGCTGAGACACTCCTTTCATATGCAGGAGACCAATTGGAGCTCTAAGTTAACTTCTTCCAGAGAAAGGTGGTCAGGGATAGCCCCTATAATGTCAGAAGAGTATAGTTTAGCAGACAGTAAACACACAGATTTTGGTTTCAGGGTAGATGCTCAGGCAGAGGACCCCTTGAGACCTGACTCGCCTTGCCCCATCAGGTCTCTCCGCATGACCTTGTCCTGGGTGGGATCTCCTGTGCTGGCTCCCAGCAAACTGTTTTCTCTTCTCTGATTTCCCTTTAGACTGTGAGCTCCTGGAGGGCAGGGGCTTCACGCAGCACCAGCTGCTGCCCAATAAATACCTGTGAATTGGCCCAGCCCTGTGACCTCCCCTGGCCATCACAAGCACCTCCATGCTCTCGGGCTCCAGGAGCCAGGAAGGGGCACTGGCACGTGCTAAATGCCCATAGTGGGCCAGCTGTGTGACGTTCAGAGTGCCTTCTCTCACCCAGTGTGCGCGGCAGCTTTGCCGTGATTCCCATTTTACAGACGAGAAGACAGAGGCTGGGAAGTGAAGTAGCTTTGCAAAGGCAAACATTTCATGGAAAGTGGGGCAGTGTTGTGCCACCCCACCCCAGAGGGATCCCCGTGAACTCCTCTTGCCAAATACTATTTCCTTTCTTTCTTTTATCTAGTTTTGGCTGTGCTGGGCCGCCACTGCTGTGAGGCTGCTCTCTAGTTGCCATGTGTGGGCTTCTCGCCTGTGGTGGCTCTTCTGGTTGCCCAGCTTGGGCTCCAGAGTGCGTGGGCTCAGTAGTTGCAGCACATGTGCTCAGGTGCTCTGCAGCGTGTGGGGTCTTAGTTCTCTGACCAGGGATGCGGTCCATCCCCCCGACCCCCGACGCCAGCAGGGACGCCCCAGGGGCTTGATTTTGTGGCTGCACTGGAGAACGTACTAGACATGGAGCCTCCAAGTGTAGTGTCTTAGATTGCTGGCGACTTCCCTGCCTCTTGCTTGGACAACCTCTGACCTTTGAGCTGAGGCCATTCTGAGCCTTGGTGCCTATCTGTTCTGGGGACAGCCCTAGACTTGAACTTGACGTTTGTTCCCGGGGGTATCGTAGGTCAGGCAGTCAGAATGATAGGCCCTGGCCCCGGGTTGACTCGATGGGGTCCTATTTTCCTTATTAACTTTTTGCCTGATGAGAATGTTGTCGTGAGTCGGCTTTTGAAAAATATTTGCATATCTTATTTCTTTGTCTGATTAGCGTGGCAAGAATGATGGCCCAGTTTTCATGCCTGAATGTGTTAACTGTCATGGTGTGAGATGCTGAGGGGCCCGTCTCCCTTTCTCGTGTCTAGCATCTCATCCAGGCTTTGTTTCAATCCACTCTCCAGACTTGTCTTTGAAAGGAACTCACCTTGTCAACCAGACGAGATCCTTCCACTGCCGCGAAATACATCTGAGACTAAAGGTCGCTTTTGTCGGTGTTTCCGTGTGACTGAGCTTCAGATCACTAGAGATGCTTAACATAAGAAGTGTACACTCTGCCTATACCCCGTTTTTTAATTAAGTAGAATTTTTGAAAGGGAGAGGTGGGATTTGTTTAAGTATGGCCTTTCCTCTGATACAACCCTGCCTTTACCTAGGACCTGATGAATCCTCTTTTTCACTCAACTGCGTGCATGCTCAGTTGCTCAGTCATGTCCGACTCTTTGTGGCCCTATGAATTGTAGCCAGCCAGGCTCATCTGTCCATGGGCTCTCCCAGGCAAGGACACTGGAGTCGGTTGCCATGGCCTCCTCCAGGTGATCCTCCTGACCCAGGAATCAAACCTGCTTCTCCTGCGTTGGCAGACAAATAAATAAATCATTTAAAGGAGTGTATTTATCTGTGCTGGGTCTTAGATGGGGCTTCACTGTGGAGTGGGAGCTCTTTTTCAGTTGTGGCATGGGAATTCTTAGTTGTGGCGTGTGGGATCTAGTTCCCTGACCAGGGGTTGAGTGTGTGCCCCCTACGGTGGGAGTTCGGAGTCTTGGCCACTGGACCATCAGGGGAGTCCCAAGAGGTGAAATTCTGACTGGAGACCTTTCCGAGTGAATAAATAGAAACTTCTCTCAGTCTTTGCAATCCTGTGTAGTAATTCACTGTGGCTGAACCCTCTCCTAGTGGACGTTTATGTTGTTTCCCAGGCTTTGCTTGTAGAAGACAGTGCCGCATCAGATGTCCTTCCTGTTTAGACATGACTCTGATATCTTCGTGGAGAAATGTCTTGGGCCCCCAGCCACAGTGGAGGTTTTTCTTAGAATTCTGAAAAAAATCTTCATTTTCTTCATTTTGATGTGACTTGTGCTTCCTTCTGTGGTTGACTGAAGGTCTGGGCTGGTTTTCTGAGTATAACTGGCAGCAGAAAAGCATGAAGGGTTGGAGAGAGAGTGAGGAGTCTGAATATTCAAGAAGACTTAGAGATGCTTCGGAGCACCTGGCTGAGAGGAGTTAGGGGAGTCTGATGTGAAAGGACAGACAGCCCCTGAAACTTCCACGATCCCCACAAAACTGGATGTTTCATTTAATTGCCCATTACCAAATTGGTTGCTTAACCAGCAAAGAACGAAAGGCATCTTCGGACAAAAATAGAGCACGCTAAAGGCAATTTTTCTCTCAGTGTCTCCTCCAGTATCTCTTATGCAAAGGCCGAGGTGAGCCTTGCAGAAGCATTGCTGAGTATGTCTACCTTAGTCACACACCTTCTGTATCGCTCTAGTGTCTCCAGGCCCATACTCCCAATGTTTTCCATTGTACTTAAGACTCTCAGTATGGCATGATGCTTGGGGCTGTAGCAGCCACTTTGTGATCATGAGGCAATGAGCACAAGGATAAGCAGCTAGTTGTTAAACATGGACTTGGTCCATGGGCTTGGTCCCTAAGGACATTGTTGAGCAACTAAACTAACATCAGCATTCACCCACCTTCCGATGACGTATAAAAAACAAAAAAGAAACTTACTTGTTCAGTCTAAAAAAAGATGCTCAGTACTTCAGTCCAGATATCCCCAGGGATTCAGTGACTCTGTGGCTATGTGATGTTAGGCAAGGTAGCATACTCTCTGAGTCTCCATCTCCCCATCCCCAAACGGGGATAGTTATGCATCCTTCTCAGAGTTTTTATAAGGCTTCGATGAAGCGACATTTCTGCTGTGCTTGGCACTGTATTCAACCTGCAGAAAGTGCTTAATGGTTCCCACCCACAGGTGTATTATTGCCCAGACTTCCTGCCTGACTCAGGGTACTTACTGCTGAGCCATTACTCATGCTGTGGTCCCCATGTGATGGTCTCATCTCACCAGACTGACTCTTGCCAGTCCCTTGAGGCCTCGCTCAAGTGCCAGCTCCCCTGTGAAGACTGCTTGATTTGATTACTCCTTAGGAAGTGGGGTTTTCTCTTCAGAGGAAGAGGAGGCACCGCTGAGAATTGTTCTGGAAGTATGGAGAAAACTCAGACTATTTCTTCTGTCACCTGAGGAGGCAGCGATGAGGCACAGCAGACCCTGTAAACTAGTGAAGGTGCTTTTCGCTTCATTTCTTCTGAGTCCCAGTGGCCACACAGTCACACTTCAGCGGGGCCCCGTGGTCTGGCCGTGTCCTGCTCCCCCTCTGCTGAGTGTGTGTGCATTGCGTCTGCCAGCCCACCACCTTAGATGAGCTGTCTCCCCTCCCGTCAGTGCCCGAAGTTGCCGCCTTTAAGTTACCCTCTCCTTACATGCTCAGCTGTGTGCAGCTATCTGTGACCCTGTTTAAATTACACTGACTAAAGATTCTAGTCATGAAAGGGAAGCCTTGTGAGAATCTCCTGGAGTCCAGCTGAAAGACGTGTCCTCATGTTTTTATTCCCTTTCTTGAATCTTTATTTCAAAAATTTGTTCTTTTTATTCAATGTGAATGTGAATGCAGGTAGAACATAGTTTAATAATATGTCTCTGTCACAGTATCTGTGTTTCAGGCTGACAAAGACAGAACCCTAAGAGAAAACTTGCACTCAGGTATGCCAAAAGTATATGGTTCATAGCATTTTTGCAAGGTAATTGTTTTCCATATTTTCCCCTTATTAGATCTTTTAAAAATTACAGAGTACAAAGTGATGGAGAGTGAATATCCATGTCTACCTCACCCTTCCCATCCAACAATTGGCCTTTAGTCTTCCAGGGTTCCTTCCTAATGAGTATATTTATAATCATTATATTATATGATATATATCTATGTATCTATTATACACTGTATCTGCAATTTTTAAAATTTTTGTTTGTTTAAGAGTATGTTGTGAATGAAGAAAACTGTAAGCAAGGTGAAAAGACAGCCTTCATAATGGGAGAAAATAATAGCAAACAAAGCAACTGACAAAGAATTAATCTCAAAAATATACAAGCAGCTCCTGCAGTTCAATTCCAGAAAAATAAATGACCCAATCCAAAAATGGGCCAAAGAACTAATCAGACATTTCTCCAAAAGCAAACACATGAAAAGATGCTCAACATCACTCATTATCAGAGAAATGCAAATCAAAACCACAATGAGGTACCATTTCACACCAGTCAGAATGGCTGCTATCCGAAAGTCTACAAGCAATAAATGCTGGAGAGGGTGTGAAGAAAAGGGAACCCTCTTACACTGTTGGTGGGAATGCAAACTAGTACAGCTACTATGGAGAACAGCGTGGAGATTCCCTAAAAAACTGGAAATAGAACTGCCTTAAGACCCAGCAATCCCACTGCTGGGCATACACACTGAGGAAACCAGAATTGAAAGAGACATGTGTACCCCAGTGTTCAGAACAGCACTGTTTACAATAGCCAGGACATGGAAGCAACCTAGATGTCCATCAGCAGACAAATGGATAAGAAAGCTGTGGTACATATACACAATGGAGTATTACTCAGCCATTAAAAAGAATGCATTTGAATCAGTTCTAATGAGATGGATGAAACTGGAGCTTATTATACAGAGTGAAGTAAGCCAGAAAGAAAAACACCAATACAGTATACTAACACATGTATATGGAATTTAGAAAGACAGTAATGATGACCCTGTATGTGAGACAACAAAAGAGACACAGACGTAAAGAACAGACTTTTGGATTCTGTGGGAGAAGGCGAGGGTGGAATGATCTGAGAGAATATCGTATG
>SJYF01000136.1:7932408-7942814 GCA_006410515.1 Procapra przewalskii
TAGATTGAGACAGTCTACTCAATTTCAAGACATATAGTAGTCAAGTCTAGAGGTTTTGGCAAAGAGATAGACAAATAGATCAATGGAACAGCGTAGAGAGCCCAGAAATAAACCTCAATAAATATAACCAACTGATTCTTTACAAAAGTGCAAAAGAAAATCAGTGGAAGGAATGATAGCCTTTTCAACAAATGAGTAACTGGACATTTATAAACCAACAGACAGCTCCCCGCCCCAACATCAAATGTTAGCACAGGGAGCTCTACCCAATATTCTGTGATAACCTGTATGAGAAAAGAATCTAAAAAAGAGTAAATACATGTGCAGGTGTGACTGAGCCACTCTGCAGTTCACACGAAACTAGCGCAACATAGGAAGTCAGCTAGACTCCAATAAAATTAATATTTAAAAACCGTCTCACACCTTGTACAAAAGTTAGCTCAAAATAGATTATGGTTTTAAATGTAAGACATATTTATATAACGTTCAGAAAAAATAGAAGATCTCTGGGCTCTACGAGTATGCAAAGAGTTTTTAGGATAGACACCAAGGCATAATCCCTTAAAGAAAGAGTTGATAGGTTCGACTTCATGAAAATGAATAACTTTTGCTTTGTAAAGACCTTGTTTGAAAAGACAAGTTATAGACTGGGAGAAAATATTTGTAAACCACGTATCTGACAAAGGAGTAATAAAGAGTTCTCAAAGCTCAACAGTGAAAAACAACCAATCCAAATGGACAATGGGCAAATGTTTCACTGAGGAGGATCTGAAGTTGGCAGATAAACACAAGAAAAGATGATGTTCAGCATCATTAGACACTTAGGGAAATGTAAATTGAAACCACAGTGGCTATCTAAATAATACCTATCAAGAATGGCTTAAACTTTTTTAAAAAGTGATAACACCAAAAAGCTAGTAAGGATGCAGAAAAACAGTTATCGTCATTTCTGGTGGGATTGTAAAACAGGACACTCACTTGGGAAACTAGTTTGGCAGTTTCTTCTGAAAGTATACTATCATATAATCCAGCAGTTGCACTCCTGGGCATTTATCCCAGAGAAATGAAAACTTAGGTTCATGCAAATACTGCCTGCACATGAATGTCCACTGTAGCTTCGTGTATAATAGTTCCAAACTGAGGATGGGTCAGATGTCCTTTAACAGATGACTAGGCAGTAGAGAAGGCAATGGCACCCCACTCCAGTGCTCTTGCCTGGAAACTCCCATGGACGGAGGAGCCTGGTGGGCTGCAGTCCATGGGGTCACTAGGAGTCAGACACGACTGAGCAACTTCCCTTTCACTTTTCACTTTCATGCATTGGAGGAGGAAATGGCAACCCACTCCAGTGTTCTTGCCTGGAGAATCCCAGGGACGGGGGAGGCTGGTGGGCTGCTGTCTGTGGGGTCTCACAGAGTCGGACACGACTGGAGCGACTCAGCAGCAGCAGCAGCAGCTGTGGTGCACCCAAAGCCGTGGGATACTGCTCTGCAGTGAGGAGTGCAGCCAGCTCATCAGTCTCCAGGGAATGATCCTGAACGAAAAGGCCTGCGCCCCTCAGGTTGCATAGTGTAGGCTTCCATTTTGGTTACATTCTTGAAATGACAAAGTTACAGGACTGGAGAACAGATGGATGGTGGCTTAATTGGGATGGGTGTGGGAAGAACGCGGTTGCATTTATCCACTGGCAGCACAAAGCGACAGAGGCATTCTGGGGCTGAACTGTACTGATCACTGTGCTCACAGACACCACACGAAGACTGGAGGCTGATCCATGTCACTGCTCACGGACACCACACGAAGACCGGAGGCCGATCCATGTCACTGCTCATGGACACTGCGAGAAGACCGGAGGCTGGTCGATGTCACTGTGCTCACAGATACTGCGAGAAGACCGGAGGCTGGTCGATGTCACTGTGCTCACGGATACCGCGCGAAGACCGGAGGCTGACTGATGTCACAGTGCTCACTGACACCGCGTGAGACCGGAGGCTGATCCATGTCACTGTGCTCATGGACACTGCGCGAAGACCGGAGGCTGATCCATGTCACTGCTCATGGACACTGCGCGAAGACCGGAGGCTGACTAATGTCACTGTGCTCATGGACACTGCGTGAAGATCAGAGGCTGACTGATGTCACTGTGCTCATGGACACCACGTGAAGACTGGAGGCTGACCCATGTCACTGCTCATGGACACCACGCGAAGACCAGAGGCTGGTCGATGTCACTGCTCATGGACACCTCGAGAAGACCAGAGGCTGACCGATGTCACTGTGCTCACGGACTCCGTGCGAAGACCGGAGGCTGATCCATGTCACTGCTCACGGACACTGCGAGAAGACTGGAGGCTGATCCATGTCACTGCTCATGGACACTGCGTGAAGACTGGAGGCTGATTCATGTCACTGTGCTCACGACACCGCGAGAAGACGGGAGGCTAATCGATGTCACTGTGCTCACGGACACTGCGTGAAGACCAGAGGCTGACCAATGTCACTGTGCTCATGGACACCATGCGAAGACTGGAGGCTGATCAATGTCACTGTGCTCATGGACACCGCGCGAAGACCGGAGGCTGGTCGATGTCACTGCTGACGGACACCGTACGAAGACCAGAGGCTGGTCGATGTCACTGTGCTCATGGACACCATGTGAAGACCTGAGGCTGATTCATGTCACTGTGCTCATGGACACCGCGAGAAGACTGGAGGCTGACCGATGTCTCTGTGCTCACGGACACTGCAAGAAGACCAGAGGCTAGTCGATGTCACTGTGCTCACGGACACTGCATGAAGACTGGAGGCTGACCGATGTCAATGTGCTCACAGACACTGCGTGAAGACTGGACGCTGATTCATGTCACTGTGCTCAGGGACACGGCTAGAAGACTGGAGGCTGATCGATGTCACTGTGCTCACAGACACTGCGTGAAGACCGGAGGCTGACCAATGTCACTGTGCTCACAGACACTGCGTGAAGACCAGAGGCTGACCGATGTCACTGTGCTCACGGACACTGCGTGAAGACCAGAGGCTGACTGATGTCACTGTGCTCATGGACACTGCGTGGAGACCAGAGGCTGATTCATGTCACTGTGCTCATGGACACCATGAGAAGACCTGAGGCTGACCTATGTCACTGTGCTCACGGACACCGCGCAAAGACCAGAGGTTGGTCGATGTCACTGCTCATTGACACCTTGAGAAGACCGGAGGCTGGTCGATGTCACTGTGCTCAGAGGCTGACCAATGTCACTGTGCTGAGGGACACCGTGAGAAGACCAGAGGCTGGTCGATGTCACTGTGCTCACAGATGCCTCCTGAAGACTGGAGGCTGACCTATGTCACTATGCTCACAGACACCATGCGAAAACTGGAGGCTGATCCACGTCACTGTGCTCAGGGACACTACACTGCGTGAAGGTGTCACCGTTGGACACAACTGGGTGGAGGATACATGGGGCTTCCTCTATTATTTCTTTATATGATTTTGGATCCCTGCGTGTGAGTGTACAATTGCTGCATAATTCAGAATTTCCTTTTTAAAAATATAGTGTCTCTTTTTCTAGAGTGGATCTACCACACTTTTTAACAAAAAATTTTTGTTTTATTTTTTGGCCACACCACGAGGCATATGGGATCTTAGTTCCCTGACCAGAGATCGAATCCGTGCCCCCTGCACTGAAAGCATGGAGTCTTAACCCCTGGACCCTCAGGGAAGTCCCCTATGCACTTCTCTTGACAGTCCTGTCGTACTTCACGGAGTGCCTCACATTCGCCTGTATCCCACATGCCTGGGTGGAGGGCTTTTTGTCGTTCTGTGAATTTTTTCTGGGGGGATAAGAATTTGATTAGAGGAGAAAGAAGGTAAAAACTGGAAGGAAGAAAAGTGGTTTTCTTTCTTTGAAACAGGTTCCTTAAAAGTACTTTTCTGTCTTACATTAAAAAGGACTTTCCTGGAAGTTTTACATTTGGGTCTGGTGAGCATCTGGGAGTCAGAGTGGGTCCATGAGCTGTTTTGGAGTCTCTGAGCTGCAGTGACAGGCTCTGAACGGCCTTTGGTTTTCTTGTATTTAACAGGCCAAATGCCCTAAAAACTTGTTACTGATGCTCACGAGGGTTCCACCTGTTCCCCTTCAGTCCTCGTACGTTTCCTTCTCTTCTGTCTGTTCCTCCTGCCCTGGCTGACTCTGACTTCATCTTCAAGCTTTCACTTAAGTAGCATTTGCCACCCAAAGTTCCAGAATTTTCCGGGTTAGGTGTTCCATGATGTATGCTGCACACAGAATGCACATTCATCGTCAAGCTGATTTCTTTTACGTGCAAGTTATGGTTTCTAGGAAAAGAGAGTGTGGTTTCTTCATATTATCGAATAGCTAACAGTTCATATCAAGAGAAGCTATCAGAAGCCAAAATCATCAATTATTTTGTTGGAAACCTAAACCCTTAAAAAAAAAAAAAGTAGGGTCACTGACAAGGTACAGGGTCAGAAGAACTCCCTGGAGTGGATTAAGTGGTTCGTGAAGTGGTTGATAGCCCTGTTTGTCCGGCTCTAGGTCCCGGCCACACAAAGATGAGTAAGCGGTGACATAGGTAGACAGGTTATGCCCACTTGTTGACAGTGACAGGGGTGAGAGCTGGCCTCCTGGCGTCCTCACCACGGAGGCATGAGAGTCCGTTCCCCTGTCTCCTGGGGAGGCGCTGCAGAGGCTGGCACCGAGGTTGGGGGCGGGGGCAGGCTCCTCGACCCACGACTCATGGGGCTCAGTCCCTGGGAGATGCCTGGCAGAAGGGGCCCAGGTGCCGTTGCCGGTGGGGGGAGATGGCAGGCAGCAACTCAAGACTCACAGATGTTTTTAATTTGTGCGAACTGGTGGACAAAGCAAGTCCTTGTGAAAACTCATCTCCAAGCTTTCCAAGCAGTGCTGTGTAACTTTCAGTCCAAAAAGATGGTGCCTGGCTCGGGTTCCTGGGGACCGCAGGGTAGAACAGCAGTATCACCGTCTTACCTTTTCACTCATGTGGGGCTTTAAAAACAACTTGTTTTCTTAGGTTGGTTAAAACAATCAACGCCTACGTTTTGATGTTGGTTCAATGTGAATTTCCATTGATTTAGCAAGTTGTCTTTTACATCAGGTTTTGAAAGTTTCAGATCTGAATTACTAGGTTTCTGACAAAGCTGGAAGGAGCCTTACGTTATATATATGTGTGTGTGTGTGTATATATATCTATATCCCCCCTTTTAAAACTTGAGCAGGACTTTAGCTTTTTTATTTTTTTGTTTGTTAATTTAAAAGGACAAGCGAGGGTTAACATCATGAAATAAACTCAATAATGGAAAGTGTGATGTCGTTTTTCTTCCTCCCCCTCTCTTGATGCCTCCCCGTCTTTTGATGGGAATGACCGAGAGAGGCACAGCTGGGGCAGGGGTGGGGCTGCAGCCATGGGCCTCCATGAAGCCAGCCCTGAACTTGTTTGTGGACAGCATGGAGTGGATCTCAGCAGGCTAAGGACACCTCTCCCTGCCGAGCGGGTGATCACCTGTGAGCACCAGGAGTTCTCATGTCCCCAAACATCACCCCGAGGCTGCCAGCTGGTGACTGTAATCGCTGAAGTTGAGTGTAGGACATTAACATGATATTAAGAGGACATAAGACAAAAGCAGGTTCTTTCCCTGTGATCTGTATCATCATCCTCATCACTATTGTCGTAGTTACTAGGAATTCATGTGTGCCAGTCCTGTTGCGAACTTCTTTCCATACATCACCTCCTTTGGTCTTTCCTAACCTTGACCCCACCCCCCAGCAGAGTTTCCGGTTCAGTGGGTGTGTCTGGGCCAGGGCCCGAGAATTTGTATTCGTCGTGAGTTTGCAGGGGATGCCGGCACTGCTGCTCCCTTTCTCTGAGATCTACGTTAATCTGCCTGAAACAGCCCCACGAAATAGGCAACACGATTCCCATTTCGGGGGCGTCCCAGGTGGCCCTACAGGTAAGGAACCCGCCTGCCCATGCAGGAGATGCATGTCCAGTCCCTGGGTCGGAGTGACCCAGGGCATGGCAGCCCCCTTCTAGTAGTCTTGCCTGGAGAATCCCATGGACAGAGGAGCCTGGTGGGCTACAGTCCACAGGGTAGCAAAGAGTCGGACACAATTTTATAATGAGGAAACAGGCAAGAAAAGGTCGGGTGCTGGACCCCAAAGCTCACTGTGACTGACCATGAGCATCAGTTGACCTACAGTAGTTAGTTTTTCAGAGCAAGCAGTGAGTGACTAAGAGAGCCCTAGATGGGCATCCACGGCCAAGGACCGGTGGGTTGTGGCATGTGAGGCGGGGTTTCAGAGTCAGGAGTGGAGGAGCAGGAAGTCTGGAGGCGATGCCTGCAGGAAAGACCAGCCATGGACAGCGCTTCCCGGGGGCCTGGCCATTAGGAGGGGAGAACAGTGCTGGAAGGAGAGCCAGGCAGAGGGTGAAAGTGTCAGCTGCTCAGTCGTGTCTGCCTCTCATGTGACCTCGTGGACTGCAGCCCACCAGGCTCCTCTGGCCATGGAATTCTGCAGGCAAGAACTCTGGAGTGGGTGGCCATTCCCTTCTCCAGGGGATTGTCCTGACCCAGAGAGTGAACCTGGGCCTTCTGCATTGCAGGCAGATTCTTCACCACCTGAGCCACCAGGGAAGCCCCCAGCCCAGTGGAATGCTTTTGGTGGGTCTCTCCCTCCCTGCTCCCCATCTGTGCTGCTCATGCACCGTGGCTCTGTTTCTGTGGGATTCTGTCCGTGTTATGGCCCTTGGTCTTCTCCTCATGCTCCCCTACCATCTTTCCCAGGAAAGGCGGAGGGAATCATTAAAAAAAGTACCGGAGGAAAATAAACAACAGCCTTTTCTCTTTGAGTTTATTTTGTGACATTATAAATTTTGGACTCTTGAAATTAACAAATAAACTATAGGAAAATCACCCCTGAAGTATAGGAAAGGGAGGGAAGAGTCACGTGTAGTGGGAAGGCTTTTTCCAAGTTGGTCACAAACTTGTGAATTTAGATTGGAAGCGTGGAAAACCTGAGGAGAGGCTTGGCAGCACGGAAAGCTGGAAAGCAAGGTTGCGGATCAGTGGCCCCCGGGCCAAATTCCACTGACATGTTTTGTTTGGCTCCCGTAGTATTTGAAAAATAGTCAAATCAGTCTCAGACGTAGGAGGTTTCACAATAAAACCCTTGGTGTCCAGCTTCGTTTTTGAGGAGCAGGGAGCACTGTTGTACGATCTTTGGCTGGTTGGTGGTGGACCTTGTGAAGGGACTTGACTCCTGATCACAGTCTGCCCCTAGTCTAGAAGGTTCTGGATTCACCCAGGAAGGAGCAGCACTCACCAGCAGGGTGACTTGGAGGCTTGCGCTTACAGGACTCTTCCTTTTCACCTGCCCCGGCAGCCTGTATGTGAGAGCACGTTGTAAACCTGGAGCCCCGGGGGTGTCCTAGCAACACAGGACCCCTCGGGCCAGCGCGTTAGGGAGGAGGTGGAAGGGGAAGTGTTAGTCGCTCGGTCATGCAGGCTCTGGGGACCCTGGACCGCAGCCCGCCAGGCTCCTCTGTCCATGAGATTCTCCAGGCGAGAGTCCTGGAGTGGGCTGCCATTGCCTTCTCCAGGGCATCTTCCCAGCCCAGAACTGAACCAGATCTGCGCTGCAGGCAGATTCTTCACTGACTGAGCTGCTGAGAAGAGGTGCCTGGTGACAGTCTGTGTACCTGTAAGGGGAGTTCCCTGTGGCCTTCTCAGATGGTGCCGGCTACTTCTTTCCTTTAAAATTGTTTCCAAAAATGGATTCTAAAAATATGTGTGTTCAAAAATTATGATTATTTTATAAAGTCCGCACAGTGCAAGTGGTGCTTTCTAGGGCATATCTGGCTACAGCTGGGGCACTTCTGGGTGTTTTATGGCAAATTATTCTCAGATTACCCTTTAATGCAGGAAGGCCTGCCAGTTGTCTGAGCTCCCTGGGTCATATAGAAAACCCCTGGACTTGATACAAAACAGCTGCCTGGCTCAGTTGTTCCAAAAAAGGAGTGTTTTGAAATGGGGCTGAAGCAGCAGGGAAAAGGTTTTTGTTGTTGGTGGAGATCTGGGGGGAAAAAAAGTTAAATGACTCTTTCCTGGCCATTGAAAGGTGATTGAATTTTGGTATTAGCAAATTGTGGAAATCTCGAAAGAAGTACTGGAGAAGGAAATGGCAACCCACTCCAGTGTTCTTGCCTGGAGAATTCCATGGACAGAGGATCCTGGTGGACTACAGTCCATGGGGTCACAAAGAGTCAGACACGACTGAGCGACTAAACCGCCAGGAAAGAAGTACTCTGAATGGGAGCTTGTTAAGTGCTCCCTGGTAATACCCACAGTATGTCCTGAGGAGGAGGTTGTTCTCCAGGGCAGGGGGCTGCACAGAACTCTGGTGACCTCTGTGTCCCGGAGCCTCAGCCCAGGCGGGGCTGGGTCAGGGGCCAACCCCGGGGCCTCCCTCCCCTCCAACCCCAGGGCCCCTGCTGAGATCAGCCACAAAAGGGTCAATTGTCTGAGCTTCCCTTTGTCTCAGAGGCTCTAGGGGCCTCTCCAGATGCTAGAGTGTCTGTGTGTGTGTGTGTGTGAGGGCGTGTGCACAGCTGTAGAAACGTGTGTCTGTGTGCATATGTACTGGTGCATGCAAATATTAGGCTTCCCGGGTGGCTCAGTGGTAAAGAACCTGCTTGAGACTCAGGTTCGATCCCTGGGTCAGAAAGTTCCCCTGGAGAAAAGAATGGCTACCACTCCAGTATTCTTGCCTGGAGAACCCCATGGATGGAGGAGCCTGGCGGGCACAAAGAGCAACACGACCAAGCAACTAACAGCTTAATTTCACTTTCACTTTACACAGCTCACTGGCCTTGTTTGCCTGCTCCACATGGGGGTTTCATGGCAAGGCCCACAGAACTTTCTGCACTGTTCCAGCACTTTCTCAGGACTGCCTAATCAGATGCAGTGCATTCTGTGTGGCATGTAACACAGGTTTCCAGAAGGACTGTGCAATGGCCTGTTCCCATCCGCCCCCCCATCAGTAGCTCTGGGACCTTCATACAGGTTCCAGTCATCCTATTTCCTAGTGCATGTTTAAAAAAATACTTATTTGTTTGGTTATGCTGGGCTCAATTGCAGCCTGTGGGATCAGGTTCACTGGCCAGGGATCGAGCTGGGCTCTGCACTGGGAGCACAAGTCTTCGCTGCTGGGCCACCAGAGGAGCCCCTGAGCGCATCTGCAAAGACTTGTGGCATTCTGTGGCTGGTCTGTATGATTCCAAGACTCACTGTTTCTTTCTTCACAAAAGTGTTCTTTGAAATGACTGTAGGGACGTTCCTGGTAGTCCAGTGGTTAAGACTCCATGTTTCCAATGCAGAGCGGGTGGAGGGCCTGAACCCTGGTTGGGGAACTAAGATCCTGCCTGCTGGGTGGCGTGGCCAAAAAGAAGAGAATGTATTCACATATAACTGAATCACTCTGCTGTACAGCAGAACTTAATGTTGGAAATCAACTGTACTTCAATAAAATAAAATTTAAAAAGTATATTTATAAAAAAGAGACTGTAAACCATATTTGATTCAGAAGCCAGGAAAAGACCAATAAAAACGGTAAATCGAAATTTACCGCCATGAAGGATTTATCTCCCAGCCCCTTTTAACCAGCACAGCTGTCATGTAAGAACTTTTTCTGCTTCTATTTTCTTCTTGTCCCTCCCCAGTCCTATTTCCTCACCCTGCTCTAGATAGGACTTATCTTTTAACTGTGGAAAAGCTAGCAATTAAACAGTACTCCAAAGCTTGTCAAAATATTCAGGCGGTCACATTGTCTTATCATTAGCCTAACTGGAAGCCAGAACTTTTTCACCCCAGGAAATGTGAAGCTACCCCCCAGCATGTGAAGTTGGTAACTGGCTCATCCTGACCTTTTGGGGGCTGCAGTTTCCACTTTTATCTTGTTCCCCCAACACCTTCTTCCTTGTTCTTTAAATTCTTGATGGTCCCTCAGGCATCTTCCTCTTCTATTTGTTAAAATCTCCAAGAAGATGCCCTCCTGGCTGAGGTGAAATAGATAATTGAGTACATTCAGGTGAAGGGTGTGTGAACTCAACGTGTTATGTCTTCACTTTTAGATATGCTTTTGGTAACATGAAGCCTCACTGTCCCTGGTTCCATCTTTCCAGGGCAATCAATGGTAATACCTAGCTGAACGACTCTGGAGCTGAGCTATTCCCGGAGTAGCTAGGGGATTCTGCAGTAACCAGAGCTGGTTAGAAGCACTGGGCTTTCGTAGCCCTAAAATTTCTCCTGACTCTTCCTCTTCTTGGCTCTTCCCCACCCCATCCACCCTCCCACTTCCCCAGGTACC
>SJYF01000136.1:7951927-7962307 GCA_006410515.1 Procapra przewalskii
TCTCTGTCTTCACTTAGTGTGACCATCTCTGGGCCCATCCATGTTGCTGCAAATCGCATTATTTCATCCCTTTTTAAATGGTTGAGTAATATTCTATTTCTGGGCCTCCCTGATGGCTTAGTCAGTATAGAGCCCACCTGCAATGCAGAAGACCCGGGTTTGATCCCTGGGTCAGCAAGATCTCCTGGAGAAAGGAATGGCAACCCACTCCACCATCCTTGCCTGGAGAATCCCATGGACCAAGGAGCCTGGTGGGCTGCAGTCCTGGGGTCGCAAAGAGTCAAACACAGCTGAGTGACTCACACACACAATATCCCAATGTGTGTGTATATATATAGTGTGTGTGTATATATATAGTGTGTGTATATATATAGTGTGTGGGTATATATATGCACACCACATCTTCTCTATCTCTTCCACTGTCAGTGGACACTTAGATTGCTTCTGCGTCTTGTTTATTGTCAGTGGACACTGGGGTACATGTATCTTTTCAAATTACAGATTTCGTCTTTTCCAACTAAGTGCCCAGGAGTGGGATTGCTAGGTCCTATGGTAACGCGTAGCTTTTCTGAGAAACCTCCACACCGTTCTCCACAGTGGCTGCGCTGATCTGCATTCCCACCAACAGTGTGGGGGGTTCCCTTCCCTTCACACCCTCTCTGGCATCTGTTATCTGTAGACTTTCGGATGATGGCCGTTCTGACTGGTGTGGGGGAGTGCCTCACTGCAGTTTTTATTTGCATTCCTCTCATCATTAGCAGTGTTGAGCCTCTTTCCGTGTGCCTGTTGGCCGTCTGTTTGTCTTCTTGGGAGAAATGTCTGTTCAGGTCTTCTGCTCAGTTTTTGATTCTCCATCCCCTTTTAATCTCTTGTCTGATACCTCCAGTCGGTGCTTTTGTCTTTTAGGGATCTTCTGGTCTAGAATCCTGGCCATTTCCCCAGTCAAACGTACTCATCACATATCTGTTGCCACCTCCACAAAATGACCTCTAGGGGAATCTTTTGCCTGCCACCCCAAAGATCTTTCGCAAATACAGATCTGTAATGCCCTTCCCACTCAGGAACTTCCATGGGCTTCCTTATGTGGAATAGCATAAGGAGTCCTCTGACCCTCAGCAGGGGAGTCCAGACCTCATCCCCAGACTCTGTCTCCTGCCACTTAGCTGCCGTGAGCTTCCTGCCTCCTTTACCCCTTGCTTTGGCATCTTCCTTGAAGAATTAACTTTCTTCCTGTCCTGCATCAGTGAACTCCTATGCACCCTCCAATGGCCCCTTCTGTGTTATCTCCTCTTCACCGATTTGTCAAGGAGCCATATTCCTTCCTGTTGTAGGTCTCAGGGCTGCTTCTCAGAGCTTTTCCTTTTTGTGTCTTTTCCTTCCTGTCTCAGGCAGCAGGCTGGAGAGGCAGATTACCTTCTTCTTCACAGCACGTGCCCCTCCAGATCAGAATGTGTGTGCTCCACAGCCCAGCCCTCACAGCCAAGGCCATTTGGCAAAGCCATTCTGTGTGAGTGGTCTGGGAGGCACTGGTTGGTCTCTGAAAGATAACCACTCTTATTTTCAAGAAGATAAGGCACCCANNATTTGATCAATGCAGCTCAAGTGAAAATGCAGAAACATAAGCAAATAGGGCTTCCCTGGTGGTCCACTGGTTAACAATCCGCCTTCCAATGTAGGAGAGTGGGTTCAGTCCCTGGTTGGGAAACTAAGATCCCACGTGCCACGGGGCTGCTGAGCCCATTGGCCACAACTACATAGCCCATGCACTCTAGGACCTACACACCACAATTGGAAAGAAGCCTGCATGCTATTACCAAGACCTGGCACAGCCAAAAATAAATAAAAAGAAGCATAAGCACAAATGTTTTGTGTAATGATAAGCTAATTCAAAAGTGACAGTTCAAAACTTTACATATCAAGACAAAAGACTTAGAATATCCAAAGCAATTTTGCAAAGGAACAGAGTTGGAAAAGTTGTACTTCCTAACTTCAGGACTTACCCTAAAGCTATAGTAGTTAAGATAGTGTGGTATTGGTGAAAGACAGGTGTATAGGTCAGTGGAACACAGTCAACATCTACAGGTTAGACCCACACATAAATGATCAACTGATTGGCACAAAAGTGCCAACATAACCCAAGAAAGAAAGAAAAATCAAAACCTCAAAGTCTCAACCTATTCCTTACAACTTGTATAACAGTGAGCAAAAGTGGGTCATGAGCCTAAAGTAAAAGCAATAAGTAAAACCTTTATAGAAGAAAACATAGTAGGAAAATCTTGTGACCTTGGGCCAGGCAAAGGTTGCTTTAGACACAAAAAGCATAAAGTATAAAAGTTGGTAAAATGGATTTTATCAAAGTTAAAAACATCTGTGCTGTGAAAAACCACTGCTAAGAAACTAAAAGACAGAAAAACAAACCAGAAGAAAATATTTTCAAAACACTTATCTGATCAAGGACTTGCATCCAGAATACATGTAGAAGTCTCACAAGTGTTTGACAGGAAAGCAATTTAATAAGTGGGCAGAAATTCTTGAACTGGTATACTTGGCCACAGAGGAGCAGCAGATGGCCAGTCAGCCTCTGAAGAGCAGGTCAGCAGCATTAGTCATTAAGGAAATGCAAATTAAGGACACAACAAGACGCCGTTATACGTATATCAGAGTGGCTTAAATAAAAACAAGCACAACAATGAAACACAGAACACAGAAGCCCTGATGATATGGAAGTGCTGATGAGGACTTGGAGAAACAGCAACTCTCATCCTTTGCTAGTGGGAAGGCAAAATGGTGCAGCAATTTTGGGACTCCATGGACTGTAGCCTGCCAGGCTCCTCTGTCTGTGGGATTCTCCAGGCAAGAATACTAGAGTGGGTCGCCATTTCCTCCTCCAGGGGATCTTCCTGACCCAGAGATAGAACCTGGGTGTCCTGCACTGCAGGCACATTCTCTACCATCTGAGCCACCTGGGAAACATTAACAGTTGCCTTACTGTATGACCCAGTGACTCTACTCCCAGATTGTACTGAGACAAGAGGAATGAAAACATTTACCCACACCAAGACTCATAAGCAAACGTCCACAGCATCTCTATTCACAGTAGCCCCAAATGGAAAACCATCCTTACTGTCCTTCGCCCAGGAAGTTGGATAAACAAACTTCTATATCCCATATTTCACTGGCACATCTGTACCTGAAATATGACTCAGTAGTAAAAAGGCACCCTGCAGAATGAAAGAAGCCAGATTCAAAAGCACAAACTGTATGATTCCATTTGTATAGCATTCTGAAAAAGGAGAACTATAGGGAAGAAATAGCTTCCAAGGTGGCTCAGAGGTAAAGAGTCCACCTGCCAGTGCAGGAGATGTGGGTTCAATCCCTGGATCAGGAAGATCCCCTGGAGAAGGGAATGGCAGCCCACTCCAGTATTCTTGCCTGGGGAATCCCATGGACAGAGGAACCTGGTGGGCTACAGTCCTTGGGGTTGCAAAGAGTTGGACATGATTGAGCAACTGAGCACATGCATGCATACACACACACACACACACACACACACACACACAAACACGTGCACACACACAGGGAAGAAAACAGGTCGGTGGTTGTCATGGTGGAGGGTGAGGTTGAGAAGGTGACAGGAGGGATTTTTGGCGTGGGAGGTAGACATAATATTCTAAATTTTGGTGGCAGTTGCAAGACTGTACATGTTTGTCAAACCTCAGAACTATTTCCGTCGAAATAGATAAAGCAAACTAGAATGACCAAATTCATGCATCACACAAGATATTGTTAGAGTATTGAAACATCGATTTGTTTAAAACCTTCCTGTTGTTTTTGAACAGAAGCTGCTTCAGGTTCAGCAAAATTTAATTCAGCTGAGAAAAAACTAAAACTGTGAGCTTTCAAATAGAAAAAAGCACCAGCCTCACACTTTCAGAATGGTTATCAGAGACTCAGAAGACCAACCTTGGAGACAACAAAAGAGGAATCTTTCCAGAAATGCTGCATCACCAACCAGCTTGGATGAAACAGAACAATGTGTTGAGAAACATATAAAACAATAAGTCCAAGATAAAAACTAACTTTAGTAGAGGTAGATTTTATGAAGGAGTTTTTAGGACTATGCAGACTAATTTTCTTAACTAAAGTTTTCCTCACGTTGATATATGGTAGAAATCTATATCTAAGTAAATATAATGTTTTTAGTGGAAAAAAAAAGTCATAGAACTGTAACACTGAGAATGTGTGAATTTCATGTTGAGCTAAAGAGAGTCAAGGTGGAAGAGAGCCCAGGCCCCTCTAAGTGCTGAGACCACCGAGTCTGAGGCCGCAGGGACAGTCCTGATTCCACATGCTTTGGGCTGTGATCTCAGGCGCTCTGCCTTTGGATTTAAGCTATGTTTTGTGTGCTCAAAATGAGGCATCCGTTCCCTTATTTTGCTCCTTTCACCATCTGCAGTAAGGAGAGTGGACACCTCTAACGAGATGCAGTTTAACTGGCTGGTCTCTTGAAGCTGTTTCATAGATGTGGTCAGGACTTCTCTCAGCCGTGAACTTCTTATTCAAAATTTTTTTAAAATTTATTGTTTGACTGCCCTGCTTCTTCATTGCTTTGCAAAGGTTTTCTCTAGTTACAGCGAGCAGGGGCCACTCTTCATGGCAGTGTGCAGGCTTGTCATTGCTGTGGCTTCTCCTGCTGTGGAGCATGGGGTCTAGGGCATGTGGGCTTGAGTAGTTGAGGCACCTGGGCTCCAGAGAGCAGGCTCAGGAGTTGTGGGGCACGGGCTTAGTTGCTGAATGGCATGTGGGATCTTCCCGGATCAGGGAATGAACCCACGTCTCCTGCTCTGGCAGGCAGATTCCTATCCACTGCACCACCAGGCAAGTCCCTGTGGGCCTTTTAGATCCAAAGGTGCTGGATGGAGTGAGATCCTCTGGGTGGGGGCGGCTCAGCAGGAGGCAATTTGATTTGCCCTCATTCTTCACCCACAAGGCTGCTGCCAGGGCAGGGAGCGCTGGAGGGGCCACCAGCGTTGCCCAGGGCTCACTCTCCATCCCCGGGCCCTCTTCCCACTAAGGGATGCTGGGATGACACGCTGGGCTGGGCTGGCTCCCTCCATCGGGTAACAGAGGCCCAGTGCAGGTGCCTGGGGTCACGTTCCAAGAGGCACTGCCCACCTCATCCATTTGCAGAACTCCTTGGCCGAGACCTGGGGTCCAGGCTGCAGCTGCTTCTAGATCTTGCCGGTGAGAAAGTAGTGAGAAGATCCTTCTGTATTCCACCCCCAGCTGCTCGGGCGAGTGTGGCAGGGTCACCCTAACTCCCACTTGGTTGACTGCTCCGGACGGCGGGCAGGGCACCTGGCCCCCAGTGAATGGGGCACCCTCTTCACAGAGGACTGAGCTGGATGAAGTCCACTGGCGGGATTTTCATCATTCTTAGAGAAACAGCTGCTCTGCCCAGCTTGTGGCTCCTGAGCAGGCCAGTGCTTATGGCAGCCCCGATGCGTGAGGGGACATGCGGGGTCTTCTATGTGTTCCTTTGATCAGCGCCCTCATGCCCTGGTCCAGCGGGTCATGTGGCGGTGGGCGTGCATCACCCGTTTGATGGGAGCAGCGTTTGCTAAGGCCCTGTTAGTATTTCCATTCAGTGGGAGGGAGCCTGGGGTTCTCTGTTCAGGCTGACGCCCTGAGGAGCCTGGCACACCTGAGACTTCTCTATGGCTTGACCTGCAAGCTGGACTGAAGGTTCTACACACCTTCATCCTCAAGGGTGTTCTCAAATTTCTTTCTTTCTTTCTTGTTAATATTTGTTAGCTTAACCCTATATCTTTCTCTTTTTTAGATAACCTATTTATTTTATTTATTTTGGGTCTTCGTTGCTCCCCGCAGGCTTTTCTCTAGTGGCAGGGAGCTGCGGCTCCTCTTCACCGTGTTGCGGGGGCTTCTCCTTGTAGGGGCTTCTCTTGTTGCAGAGCACAGGCTCTAGGTACGCAGGCTTCAGTAGCTGGGGCTCCCGGGTCCAGTGGTAAAGAACCTGCCTACCAGTGCAGGGGACAAAAGAGACATGGGCTCCGTCCCTGAGCTGGGAAGATTGCCTGAAGGAGGGGATGGCAACCCCCTCCAGTATTCTTGCTCTGAGAATCCCATGGACAGAGGAGCCCAGTGGGCTACAGTCAGTAGGGTCCTAAAGAGTTGGATGTGACTGAAGTGACTTGGCACACAGGGGTTCCAGAGCAGGAGCTCAGTAGTTGTGGCCCAGGGCCTTACTATCACCAGAGCTTTTAGGATCTTCAGACCAGGGATCGAACCTGTGTCCCCAGCATTGGCAGACGGATTCCTATCCACTCTACCACCAGGGAGGTTCCTGTTTCTTGAGCTTTAATGCACAGTTCGATTGGCGAAAGGTAATCCTGAGACTGTTACGCTAGCCACAGAAAGTTCTAGGTTCACCTCCTTTGAGTCGTCAAGGTACCTTGTTTATGAAGCTGTTGTGTATGAATGACATTTTGGCCTCTTCTGTGACTCAGACTGCCTGGACATCAAAAACATTCTGCAGACTGCAAGTTGCGCATGGGGAATGGGCCTCCAGGGCACCTGGGATTCCTCCTGAAGGGGATCCTCCTGCGTGCCATCTGCTGTGGGCCCAGTGCAGGAGGAGTTGTGCCAAGGCAGCTTTTTTTTTTTTTTTTTGTCTTCCTGACATGTCTTATCACTTGATCGTGTTTCCTGCTGAGGTTGGTAGAGCGTCAAGTGCCATGCAGAGAAGTGAATGTGTAAATTTGTGCTCCCCCATCTTTTATAAGGTAGACGGGACTCCTGCTTGCAGCAGCTCTCTCTGTTACACAAGACGGCCTCTTCCTCCTGGGAGCCTGTGGGGGTGGAGGTGGTGCTGGGAGCTTGAGGCATGGAAGAGCTTTGTGTCCTCGTGTGGAGGTCTCCTGACGACCACGGCATTTCTTGTCTGCAGAGCAAGCTGCTGTCTCATCCTCACCCCCATCCGTGTTGGTCTCCCACTTTGTGGCACATGTGTGGTTATTTGTTTACATCCCAAGACCAGTGGTTTTACACTGGGGTGATTTTACTTCCCAGGGATATCTGGAGATGTTGTCGGTTGCTCCAGTAAGGAGGTGGGGTACCACTGGCATCCATGGCCAAGGATGCTGCTGATTATCCCACAAGGCACATGGCGGTCTCTCCCCACAGAGAGCTGTCTGGCCTCAAATGTGGACAGTCCCAAGGTGGAGAAAGACTGAGAGCTTCTCAAGGCCAGCAGAGTATTCATTCTTCTTTCCGTCCTCAGGGCTGGCAGGTATCAAGTACCCAGTAGCAGAGATGGAATCAAATCTGGTATTAAGAGGCTCGTGAGCTATGCTGGCTTATGTGTTGACAAAATACCAGCTACTATTCCCTGAAAATCATTTGGTTCTATTTTCTCTCTTTGCTTGTTTTTTTAACCATAGAAACTAGATCAGGAGAGAATGGTGGTCGTTGTTATTTAGTCACTAAGTCGTGTCCAACTCTTTGTGACCCCATGGACTGTAGCCCACCAGGCTCCTCTGTCCATGGGATTTCCCAGGCAAGAATACTGGAGTGGGTTCCCATTTCCTCCTCCAGGGGATCTTCTCAACCTAGAGATTGGACTCAAGACTCCTGCTTGGCAGGTAGATTCTTAGTCAATATGGGAAACCCATATTGTTGCATGGTGCTGGGGGGAGGGGTCCCTGGAGATGACTCATATAGCTTACAACCTTGTTCCAGCCCCAGCCCCTGGGGAGGGGTGTATGTTTGTAATTAAATTAAACGATTAAATTAAATGATGATGTTTACACTGGAAGGGCAGGCTCTGCTGATAGAAAATTTCCATCTAAAATAAATTTACTGATGTGAAAACTGAGTTGATTGATGGAAGCATGTTAAGGAGACTTCAGGTGATGTGTTGATATCATGGACGCCATCCACAAGGGCTGTCCATGAGTCAGAGGTCCAGAAAGCCTGCTCAACCCCAGGGCAGTGGGGACCCCTTCTCAAGTGATCCGGGAGGGACCAGGGTTTTCTGAGTTTTCATTTCGTCCCTTGAGAAGAGGAGGGAGCAGTGGTCTTTGTCTGTCTGGTGCAGGGTTATGAGTTCAGAGATTGCTGCTCTGCTCAACTGGTCCCTCAACCTCCCCGACCCCAATCTCTCACACCTGATGTAGGACTTGGGGCCGGGAGCTGGTGCGGGAGGAACCGCCAACCTGTATTCCAAGAAGCTCTTCCCCAGTTGAGAGAGTTGACTGACCCCGAGGAGCCTTTCATTCTGAAGGAAAACCTTTCAGTGACTTCTTTTTATATATTTTCTTTTTTTGAGTTAATTTTTATTGGAGTATAGTTGGTTTACCTTGTTGCATTAGTTTCAGTTGTACAACACAGTTGATCAGTTATACATATACATTTTTTAATATAAATTTACTTATTTTAATTGGAGGCTAATTACTTTACAATATTGTACTGGTTTTGCCACATATATTGACATGAATCCACCACAGGTGTACATGTGTTCATCAGTTATACGCATACTCTTTTTTTTTTTTTACGCATACTCTTTTAAGATTTTTTTCCCCATATTTGTCATTACAGAGTACTGAGAAGAGTTCTCTGTGCTCTACAGCAGGTTCTTATTAGTTATCTATTTAACAGTAGTGTGTGTCTATGCCAATTCTAATTTCCAGATTTATCCCTTTCCCTTCCCCCGCTGGTAACCATAAGTTTGTTTGTTTTCGACATCTGTGACTCTATTTCTGTTTTCTAAATAAGTCCATTTGTACCATTTTTTAAAGGATCTTCTTTTTAATCGCATACGCTTTGTGATGAAAGTTGATGGGGGAGAAAGAAATATTAGGTGTTAGAGACAAGCCTGTTTGTAGAAAAGGAAATTGTGTTGCTTTTTCTTTATACTTGTTACTTTTTCGTATACCTGAAACAGGATAAAAGGAAAATAAACTGGTGCTACTAGTTCCTAGCAGGTAACCTTGACCTAGAAGCCAGTCTTGATATTGATGAAATGGAAGTATGCTATGCTTTAGACACTGCAGACATCTCCATTTAAGTCTGTTAGCCCCTAAGATAAGTATTACTGATTCTGTTTTATAGGCTCAGAGAGGTTGGGGAATTTGACCAAGGCCACACAGCCACTTAAGAAAGACGGGGCTCCTTATGGTATATTAGGAGCCCCCACTAACCTGTGAATACACTATACCATTTGAGAAAATGCTCCAAGCAAATCAAAGAGCATCTTTACATGAGAAGATACAAGATACACCTGACTGATGGTCAATGATATAAACTAGTTATCCCTCTGTGTCCTCAGAGAATGAGTTATAGGAACCCTCAGGATACTAAAATCCAAGGATGCTCATGTCCTGTATATGTAAACAGTCTTTGCATAAAAATTATGCACATTTCCTATATGCAGTGTACATGCTATGTATATAGCTCCTGGTATGTAACACATTCAAGTTTTGCTTTTTGGAACTTTATGGAATTTTTTTCAAATATCTTTGATCTATTGTTGGTTGAATCCACCAATGTGAAACCTGCAGATTCTTAGGGTTGGATGTACACAATGTGTAACTGTGTCTGACTCTTTGTGACCCCATGGACTGTAGCCTCCATGTCCTTGGGATTTCCCAGGCAAGAATACTGGAGTGGATTGCCATTTCCTTCTCCAGGGATCTTCCCCACCCAGGGATAGAAACCGTATCTCCTGCATTGCCAGGCAGATTCTTTACCTCTGAGCCACCTGGGAAATCCAGACGTACACAATATGTTCCATGAAATAAGAGAGAAGGCCTTGTATGCTAAAGGGATATACAAAGTGAATCTCAGGTCTTGCTTAGAATAACAGCTATGCTGATTTTACTCAGATGCTGCTAAGACTATCTGATAATTATCCCTATGTGTCAGTCTTCTTTATCCATTCCTGTCTTGTTACACTTCCTACTTTAGCATTCCAGTCCCCTAGAATGAAAAGGACATCTTTTTTGGGTGTTAGTTCTAAAAGGTCTTGTAGGTCTTTATAAAACCGTTCAACTTCAGCTTCTTCAGCGTTACTAGTTGGGGCATAGACTTGGATAACTGTGATACTGAATATTTTGCCTTGGAGACGAGCAGAGATCATTCTGTCGTTCTTGAGATTGCATCCAAGTACTGCATTTCGGACTCTTCTGTTGACCATGATGGCTACTCCGTTTCTTCTGAGGGATACCTGCCCGCAGTAGTAGATATAATGGTCATCTGAGTAAAATTCACCCATTCCAGTCCATTTTAGTTCGCTGATTCCTAGAATGTCGACGTTCACCCTTGCCATCTCTTGTTTGACCACTTCCAATTTGCCTTGATTCA
>SJYF01000136.1:7962314-7975724 GCA_006410515.1 Procapra przewalskii
CATTCAGGTTCCTATGCAATATTGCTCTTTACAGCATCGGATCTTGCTTCTATCTCTAGTCACATCCACAACTGGGTATTGTTTTTGCTTTGGCTCCATCCCTTCATTCTTTCTGGAGTTATTTCTCCACTGATCCCCAGTAGCATATTGGGCACCTAATGACCTGGGGAGTTCCTCTTTTGTTATCCAATCATTTTGCCTTTTCATACTGTTCCTGGGGTTCTCAAGGCAAGAATACTGAAGTGGCTTGCAATTCCCTTCTCCAGTGGACCACATGCCAGCAAATTTGGAAAACTCAGCAGTGGCCACAGGACTGGAAAAGGTCAGTTTTCATTCCAATTCCAAAGAAAGGCAATGCCAAAGAATGCTCAAACTACCGCCCAATTGCACTCATCTCACACGCTAGTAAAGTAATGCTCAAAATTGTCCAAGCTAGGCTTCAGCAATATGTAAACCATGAACTCGCTGATGTTCAAGCTGGTTTTCGAAAAGGCAGAGGAACCAGAGATCAAACTGCCAACATCCGCTGGATCATCAAAAAAGCAAGAGAGTTCCAGAAAAACATCTATTTCTGCTTTATTGACTATACCAAAGCCTTTGACTGTGTGGATCACAATAAACTGTGGAAAATTCTGAGAGATGGGAATACCAGACGACCTGACCTGCCTCTTGAGAAACCTGTATGCAGGCCAGGAAGCAACAGTTAGAACTGGACATGGAGCAACAGACTGGTTCCAAATAGGAAAAGGAGTACGTCAAGGCTATATGTTGTCACCCTGCTTATTTAACTTATATGCAGAGTACATCATGAGAAACGCTGGGTTGGAAGAAACACAAGCTGGAATCAAGATTGCCGGGAGAAATATCAATCACCTCAGATATGCAGATGACACCACCCTTATGGCAGAAAGTGAAGAGGAACTAAAAAGCCTCTTGATGAAAGTGAAAGAGGAGAGTGAAAAAGTTGGCTTAAAGCTCAGTGTTCAGAAAACAAAGATCAAGGCATCCAGTCCCATCACTCCATGGGAAATAGATGGGGAAACAGTGGAAACAGTGTCAGACTTTATTTTTTTGGGCTCCAAAATCACTGCAGAGGGTGACTGCAGCTGTGAAATTAAAAGATGCTTACTCCTTGGAAGAAAAGTTATGACCAACCTAGATAGTATATTCAAAAGCAGAGACATTACTCGGCTGACCAAGGTCCGTCTAGTCAAGGCTATGGTTTTTCCAGTGGTCATGTATGGATGTGAGAGTTGGACTGTGAAGAAGGCTGAACGCTGAAGAACTGATGCTTTTGAACTGTGGTGTTGGAGAAGACTCTTGAGAGTCCCTTGGACTGCAAAGAGATCCAACCAGTCCATTCTAAAGGAGATCAGCCCTGGGATTTCTTTGGAAGGAATGATGCTAAAGCTGAAACTCCAGTGCTTTGGCCACCGGATGCGAAGAGTTGACTCATTGGAAAAGACTCTGATGCTGGGAGGGATTGGCGGCACCAGGAGAAGGGGACGACAGAGGATGAGATGGCTGGATGGCATCACGGACTCGATGGACGCGAGTCTGAGTGAACTCCGGGAGATGGTGATGGACAGAGGCCTGGCGTGCTGCAGTTCATGGGGTCACAAAGAGTCGGACACGACTGAGCGACTGAACTGAACTGAACTTGTTGCACTGCAGTTCTTTGGTATCAAGCAGGATGCCTTTAGCTATGAGTAACAGGAAACCCTAGCTGACCTGTTTTAAGTGGCAAGTGGGTTGTTTTCTCACTTAATGATTCCTGACATGAGGCAGTTTCAGGGTGGTTATTCATGAATGCTATGACATCCTCAGGGACCATGGTTGCTTTGATCCTTCCTCTCTCAATCCTCAGCATATTGGTGTTGTCTTTGACTCCCTCATGGTGACAAAAGGACTGCTGAGGTTCTTGCTGTCACAGGCTGAGACAACAACATTTTGCAGAATCGAGTCTTTAAGTCACTTTGTAGCAGTTACTTCCCGCCCCCCCCAAATCCTTCAAGAAACCTTCCCTCATCTCTCATTGGCCAGATAAGGTATCTCTCCATTCCTAAGGCCATCACTGAAAAGGTGAGTTGGTTTAATGAAGCACAGTGACTCCATGGAGGAGGGTGATGATGTGAATAAAAACTGGGACTCTGATATTAAGGAGGGTAGGAAGAGGAGTTGGACCACAACTGGAAATGTTGCACATTTAAAACATTTTTATTATGGCAAATTTCATACACCACTGGCATAGCATAGGTAATTCCCAAATACTCATCTCCTGGTTTTTAGCTGCTAATATTTTGACAATTTTAGTTAATCTCTGTCCTGCCCTTCTTCTGCTGGAGTACTTTAAAAGGAATTCCAGATATATCATTTTTATGTGCTTTGTATATATATTGTTGTTTAGTTGCTAAGTCGTGTCCAACTATTTGTGACCCCATGAATTGTAGCCCTAACCCCGTGGACTGTGGCCCACCATTCTCCTCGGTCCATGGGATTCTCCAGGCAAGAATACTGGAGTGGGTTGCCATTTCCTTCTCCAGGGGCTCTTCCTGACCCAGGGATTGATTTCGCGTCTCCTGCATTGGCAGGTGGATTCTTTACCACCGAGCCACCAGGAAAGCTCGTATGTATTGAGTCCTTTCTATATGCCTGGTCACTCACCAAAGAGGAAAGCTGTTTCAGGGACAAGAGATTAGTGAAGACTGACCCGGGATTAACTACCTTTTTGCTAAAGAGAAAAGACTAAATCCCTTGAAACAAAGGAGCACACAGTATCCAGGGATCAGGGTTTTCTCCCCAGCTTTTGTTCTGGCTGCATCTGGAGTCCTTGGAATATTAGGAAACAGGTGTCCTGGGAAGATGGGGGAGCCGGGGGAGGGTCCCTCCTGCCCCCCCTTGTCGGACATGGAAGGTGAGTGGAAGTGCAACATCTCATTTGTCATTTCCACTCTCCGGCGGATGAGGCGAGTGCTTTCTAAGAGTGGGTTTTGGTTTGATGGCACCTGTTTCTTCATGTTGATAGGCTTCTGGGGGAGATGGAACTGGGTGGCGTCGCCTGCAGGTGCGGGAGCCTGCGGCCGCGGTCGCCGCCTGGCGTGTGTTTCCCTGGGCGCTCTGAGCCACATCTGCTCTTGACTGTGAGGGCGTATTTGCCAGCAGGCTAAAGAAAGAGATGTTTTTAACCAGAACAGAAAGTCAGAGGTAATGAGTTGACTCTGGGCTGGGTTGTAAACACACGTACTCTCCTTATGACTTTAGCTTATCTCATTTAGTTATGGAACAAAAGACACGTGTTTATTTTTTCTCTCAAATATCACCATGTCAGTAAGAGTCTGTTTCCACTTACCCTTTTCTACATTTCTTGAACTCACCTGTTCTAGTATAGGTTTGGAAGACCCCCTCTTCCTCCGCAAGCCTGTCTTCTGGTTTGTAAGCATCAGCTCCTTTGAAGAGAGCTCGCATGCTTCAGGGGGGCAGTCCCTGTGTACATAACATCAAAAGCAATTCACCATTTCTCTAAATCCGCTTCTCATTTCTGCAGGACAATTAAAGGTCACATTGCAAAGCTGAATCAGTTATAGCTTCGCATTCATCCTGAGCTGATGTTATCTACCTGGGCTGGGTAAAATGTTAGTGTTTGCACAGTGAGTTTTAAAACAGAAGTCTTTTGCATAACTGTATTTGAAAAATTTTAAAGAAAAGAGAAAGAGAATGGGGTAGTGATATGAGAGGATGCCACCTGACTCAATATTTTGGTAACCCAGCTGGCTCTTGGAGCAGTCCCACTGATCTTCGCAGAACTTTCTAGAATATGTGTACTGTGGTTGGCTGCCCTCTGCTTGGTGCGCCGTGCGTTTCGGTGCTATGTGAGAATCCATCTGACCCCAATACATTTTATTTGACACGCACAGCTGGGTTGCTGGCACATGGTGCAGGCCGTTAAAGAGAATGCTAAAGAAAACACAGACCATCTATTCATCAGATCACTGTGAAAGGGAGATTCACTGGGGCGGCCTTGAGCAGGCGTTCACCTGCGGGAGAGGGAGGGGGCCCCACTGGGCTCCCAGGAGCAGGAAACACAGCTGCCATTGACCTCTGTTGTGTCCCATGGCCAAGCGCTTGGCCAAATGTGAAACCTGATGGCATCTCCAACTTGTGGAATCTTATTTTAGGGTGCTTTGCAAACAGGAGGGTTGGATGGCTGGGCCGATCTCTTATTTGCTGAGTGTATGGGCTTCCCAGGTGGCGCTAGTGGTAAAGAACCTGCCTGCCAACGCAGGAGACGTAAGAGACACAAGTTTGATCCCTGGGTTGGGAAGGTCCCCCGGAGGAGGAAATGGCAACCCACTCCAGTATTCCTGCCTGGGAAATCCCATAGACAGAGGAGCCTGGCAGGCTACAGTCCACAGGGTTGCAAAGAATCAGACATGACTGAAACAACTTAGCACATATGCTTCCCAGGCGCTTGGCACCCCGTGGGAACACTGACCAAAACGTTTGCATGTGAGTGATGTATCTGGCCCTGGGACCATGCTAGGTCTCCCCGAGTGCCCCTCAGTCTCACCAGAGACAGGAGAGAGGAGGCAAGTTCTAGAATCCTTGGGAAACCTTTCTTCAGCCACAAGGATGTCCCAACAGTCTCAGCCCAGTTCGCGCAACTTGCTTAGCCCTCAACACACCATCCTCTTTTTGCTTCCTCGGTGCGTTTTTGCACAAGGCACAGAGCCCCTGGGAGGTGGCAGCTGGGCTTATCTGAATCCTGGGGACAATGGAGCTGGTGAATTAAAATGTCTTCCTAAGGGGAACTTCTCTGGAGGCCCAGTGGTTAAGACTTCACCTTCCAGTGCAAGGGGTGCGGGTTCGATCCCTTGTTGGAGAGCTAAGATCCCACGTACCTTGCAGGCAAAACAAACAAAACAGCCCTGGCTTTATGCCTGTTCTTTTATCCAGTGCAGCAAGCTTTCCACTGTGTCTGTGTGTGTGAGGTTGTCGCCTAGACAGCCATTCTGTAATCCTGTGCAAAGACTGGGGCAGGCCCCTCATCACCTCCACTGCGGTAAGAGGCTGCGGTGTCTTGAATAACATCACTTGTCCTGAGTGACGTCATCCTTTTCAGAGCACCTGCTTTGAGCCTGACCTAGGCTGAGATGTGGCCTCTGACACCAGCTGGTCTGCCGTGTGTGCTTAACTCAAGACTGTGGATCCTAGTGCAGAAGGTGGGATGCTGGGGGAGCCTAAGAGCCTTCCTCTGGGGCTGGAGCTCCACCCAGCTCTGCACTGTAGGGACCAGGAGGTTGGAGAGGCAGACTTGGGTTCTTATCTGTTCCTTTGCTCCATAGCTGGGTGATTGTGTGCAAGGCAAGCCTACACAGAGCACCCAGGAAGCCACAGCTGGGCTTATCTGCATCTCGGGGACCACATATGGAGCTAGCTGATGAAAATGTCCCCCTGAGGGGACTTCCCTGGCAGTCCGGTGGTTAAGCCTTTGCCTTCCAACGCAGGGGGTGTGGGTTTGATCCCTAGTCAGGGAGCTAAGATCCCCAAATTCCATACTCCTAGAGACCGAAAAACCAAAACATAACAGAATCAATGTTGCAACATTCAATAAAGACTTTAAAAATGGTCCATATTAAACAAAAATACAAGGTCTCCCTTTACCCCTGGGCTCCCTCATTCTCCCAGTGGAAGTGATTCTGGATATGAGTATACTATCAAACCAAAGTTGACAGTAAATTCTACGAGGGTTTCTAGAAGTCCCAAGCTAATCTGTTTCAGAAATGGATTTGTTTCAGTATCGTCTGACAAAATGTTCATGCCTCCAAAACCAAACCAGGTTCCAGGCTCATAAGGCACTTTCAGAAACCCTTTGCTTTCTTTTAGTTGCTCATCAAGCTCAGTGAAATGCTGCAGCATATTAAGAAACAACAAAAGCAAAGCCAAGGAACCTCAGTCCAGGAGTAAGCAAGCCCCGGGAGATGGTGAAGGACAGGGAAGCCTGGTGTACTGCAAGTCCATGGGCTTGCAGAGAGCTGGGTGTGACTGAGCGACCGAGCAGAACAAATACAGCTTGACAAGGTGGGCTTGAACACAAACATTGCCAAAACCCAAACCTCTGAAAACGTGTGTGGCTTTTCCCACTGGGACAGCAGTTAGGGTGTCTGTTTGCTTAGCTGACCTCTGGGAAAGACCAGGATGATACGCCCTCCCTGGCACTTTCAGTGCTTTATTGATTCCCTGCCCGTTCCCCCTTGCTCACATTCGTTCTGCTTCCTGACCTAGAATGGGGGAAACTAAAAGCCTAACCCTGGCCACATTATTAAACTGGGGTTGTGGAAACTGGCACAGGGTAGTTGATGGGAATTTCAAAACACAGGGTGGGGACTTCTGCTCTGACAAAGATGGAGCGAAAGCCCTCTCTGTCTTTTGGAGGTCGCTAATCCCATGTTTGCACCTTATTGTCACTACGTAATGTCTGAAACACTTGGAGTTATTTTTCCAGTTAGTGGGTTTAAGTGCATCTTGCTTTCTGAGCTGGTGACCCCTCAGTGTTTGTTTAGTGGGATTTTCTCACCGGGCTTCACCTTGCTGCGCATTGTTTGACTGTCAGGGCATCTCAGCTGCTCTGGTGACCCCGTCAGGAACGTCCCTGTTGTGAGCTGGGGAACTGTTGTGAACTCCGTGATGACAGATGGCAGATGCATAAAGGGCACCTCTTGGGCTTTGTGGAAAGGGATTTAAGTTCTCAGAATTGTCCCCCCCCCACCCCCCCTGTTTCTCTGTTCTGGGGCATGTCTGGGATTGCTAGCAGAGTTGTGATGTGGCCCATTGAGAACTGTGAGGCCTGGGAGGCCGAGAGCCTTTGCGTGTCACACATACCTACTCGGGGACACGTGTCCCTCCCAGGTCACTCAGACTGGCCTCAGTGGACCCCAAGGGCTTGGGCACTTGCTCTGTTGGAAAAGTAGACTCTTCCATGCATCACCGGGGTTTCATTCAGGCAGGACTTTTGTCTGATTTCTGAAGATGGATGGGAGGGCAGAATGATGCAGAAAGAGAACAAAAGCAGACTCTTAGGCTCTGCTTCTGAACAGGCATTTGTAACAGCCACTTCCCCTGCTCCGGCTGAGACTTAAAAGCCAAAAGTAGAACTAACATATGGCCCAGCAAAACACTTGTGGGTGTATATCCAGAGAAATCTATGATCAAAAAAGACACATGCACCCTTGTGTTAATAATAGCACTAGTTACAATAGCCCAGATGTGGAAACAGCCTAAATGCCCATCAGCAGAGAAATGGATAGAGAAGATGTGGAACAGATATACAAAGGAACATTACTCAGCCAGAGAAAGGGATGAAATCGCGCCATTTGCAGAGACGCGGACGGACCTAGAGACTGCCATACAGAGTGAAGTAAGTCAGAGAAAAGCAAATATCATATATTCATGTATATATGTGGCCTCTAGAAGAATGCTATGGATGCTCTTATCTGCAGAAGTCATTTCATGCCACAGAAAAGTTTCTCTCCATTATTCATGATTTACAGCATTGGAAACAACAGAACAAGGGGAATGGGTTAAATCAATTATGATGCATTCCCACAATGGAATGTTACATGGGCGTGAAAGTAACGCATAGGCAGTTTTTAATAACATGGAAAGATACTCACGATATAATGTTGGGTTAAAACGAAAAGCTTGACTCTGAGTTGTGTTGTACAGTGCACTCTAGTTACATTCTCAGAGGCAAAAAGCCATGTCAATATGTGTAAAATAAGCCTGGAGAGAAATTTGTTGAACCATGAGCAGTGCTTCCTTTTTGACAATGAAATTTTCCATGATCATTTCCTCTTTATTTTATTCTGGGTTTTCTGCATATTCTACACTGAATATGCATTGGTTTTATTACATATTTATTTATTTGGCTGCACCAGATCTTAGTCGTGGCATATGGAATCTAGTTCCTGGACCAGGGTTTGAACCTGGGCTGCCTGCATTGGGAACTCAGAGTCTTAGCCGCTGGACCACCAGGGAAGTCTCGCATTGGTTTTATATTCAGAACAAAATAGAGAAGAAACAGAAGCCTAGAAGATTAAGGGGCTTTTCTCTGAGTCTCCCAGCTGTTTGGTGACAGGGCAGAAACAAAACCCGAGTTTCCTGACTCTGACCTGGATGAGGACTCGTCTCACTCAGGAGGGTCAGGATGCCTGCAGCTGTGTGCCTGGCACGAATGGCTCCAGGTTCTCACCCAGGACCCTGCACCTTATGTGGACATGCTTGTCTCTATGGAGGCAGCTATACCTTTAGGTCTTTTGTTTTTCCTTCATTCCTCACTTTTTCCAGTAGTCATGTACGGATGTGAGAATTGGACTGTAAAGAAGACTGAGCACCTAAGAACTGATGCTTTCGAACTGTGATGCTGGAGAAGACTCTTGAAAGTCCCTTCGACAGCAAGGAGATCAAGCCTGTCCATCCTAAAAGAAATCAACACTGAAATATTCATTGGAAGGACTGATGCTGAAGCTGAAGCTCCAGTACTTTGGCCACCTGATGCAAAGAGCCGACTCATTGGAAAAGACCCTGATGCTGGGAAAGACTGAGGGCAGGAGGAGAAGGGGACGACAGAGGATGAGATGGTTGGATAGTATCACCGACTTAATGGACATGAATTTAAGCAAACTCTGGTAGATAGTGAAGGACAGGGAAGCCTGGCATGTTGCAGTCTGTAGGGTCGCAAAGAGTAGGACATGACTGAGTGTCTGAGCAACAACAGCAGCAACTCGCTGTAATGAGCAGCCTTTGGGAACTCAACAGCTGGGCCCCTGAGTAGAAATCAGAGCTAGTCTAGGAGTCCCTCCATGGGATGCTAGTTTTGCAATTTGTGTGACTTGTGGATGTATTTCCATGGGGGCAGAAGTAGGCTTTATCTTCTTCAGTTTCTGCTCTTCCTCCCTCTTTGACTTCTTCTCCATCAGGGAGGACAAATCAGAACAACTCAGATCCCTTCACTGGGGTGGGGAAGTGATGCTGCTCTTAGAGAAAGCCCCACTGCACTCCTTGACTCTGCACCAAAATGGCAGCCCTTTCACCAAGTGCTTTGAGATCCAAGTGCTTTGAGAACAGACTGAGTCCCCTCTTAACTCCTGTCATTAACTGCTTAGGTGACCTTGGTCAGCCCTGTCCTTTTTCAGAGAATCTCCCACAGTGAGAATGGGAAGAATCTTTCCTGGTGAACAACTTTCTTCAGGGCATGCGGCAACAGTCTGATAGATGACAGGAAAGATTTTTCCAGTTCCCAGGAGGAGGAGTCCCTAGAACTGAATCTTGCAAGGGAGTCTTTACCTCTTAAGGGCAGATTCATGTTTCACTAAGTTCACAGGGACTCCCAGCTGTTCATTCTTCTCCAGCAAGAAATTCAGCTGTCCAGTGGTTCAAAGGTCAGAGGCAGACCCACCAGAACATTCCATCCTTGTTGGCATGTCCTTGGGAAGTTGATCTCAGGTTTGCTGAGTTATGGGATGTTCAGACATGCCCTTCAACTTAGGAAGAGGAGATGCTCTTCCCCACATGGGAATAGCCCTTTCAATCAGACAGGAACTTGCTCCGAAAGAGGGAGCCCTGCCAATGTTTGCCTGCAAGATTCAACCTCAGCTGTTTGTTTTTCAGGCTGAGTATCTCTCCCTTCTAGGATGGTTTTGTGGAGTTTGTCAGGCTTTCGCTGACTGTCATACAGCCTGGTTCTTGGTCTTGGGACTGCAGGACAAGGTGGCTCACTGGTTGGAGCTCAGGGCTTGGGTAGACTTTGCCAGTTTCACCCTGAGCAGCCAGCCCTTGCCCAGGTTCCTGGGACTGGTGTCTCACTGTAGCCCTGTGGCCAACAAATGCTCTGATCAGGTACCTGGTGGTCCGGCAAGAGGGGACCCGAGGCAGGCAAGGCATGCAAGGTGGCCACTTGTCTTCCTGCTCCATTGACTCATGATTTTTATTTCTTAAGGATATCTTTATGGTGGATGATTTCCATTTTTCCACGTCTCTGAAAACACTGCTAAAATCAGGGCCTTTGGGAGAATTTCTGTTTGCTGGGAAATTTTAATACAATCTGAAAACACAGGAACCAGCATCCCCAAACCTAAGTCTGTCTTTTGAAAGTGAAGTGAAGGTCGCTCAGTCGTGTCTGACTCTTTGCCACCCCAAGGACCATACAGTCCGTGGAATTCTCCAGGCCAGAATACTGGAGTGGGTAGCCTTTCCCGTCTCCAGGGGATCTTCCTAACCCAGGGATTGAACCCAGGTCTCCTGCATTGCAGGTGGATTCTTTACCAGCTGAGCCACAAGGGAAGCCCAAGAATACCGGAGTGGGTAGCCTATCCCTTCTCCAGCAGATCTTCCCGACTGAGGAATTGAACTGGGCTCTCCTTCATTGCAAGCAGATTCTTTACGAACTGAGCTATCAGGGAAGCCTGTTGAAAAGCTAGACTTCATTGTACATGTCCAGCTGTAAACGCTGAAGGAAGGAACAGGGCCTGTGTCCCTATCGCAGGACTGGTGTGGGGGTCAGAGCAGGACAGCACCCAGTGCAGGGTGGTGTTTGACTGCCTGCTCAGATCCGCTTTTCAAACCCTTTCATTTTTACTCTACGTTAACTTTGCATTTCTAGGTGGTTGAACCCTGGCCTGATTTCACATTCTGAAACTAAGCCTGTTTCTCAATTCTCTGAAGAAAAGGATGTTTCAGAGGAGTGATGACTCACCTTTTATTTTGAACCCAGTGAGAAGAATCCAGTCTAAGACGCACTAAAGGGATTACTGTATTTCAAAATGATTATATCTGTGTTAAAATTTATTTTTAAAGTGATACAGGCACACATTCTTACAGAATTCAGTCGTCCTTGTGCCCCCAACCCTCCACATTCCAGGCCCCTTCCTTGAGATCACCTCTGTTAACAGTTTGATGGGTGTCTTTCCCAGATATGTATGCATTTGTGTGTGTGTGTGTGTGTGTGGAGAGAGAGGGAGAACTTGCAGTGTTGCTTACGTGTCGTGTATTTTTTAAACAGTATTAGTTTTGGCTGTGCACGGGCTCTCCCTGGCTGCGATGCACGGGCCCCTCGCTGCGGTGGCCTCTCTGGTCGTGAGGGACAGGCTCTGTGTGCACAGGCTTCGGTAGTTGTGGAGCACCGGCTTAGTTGCTCCATGGCACGTAGGGTCTTCCCAGACCAGGGATTGAACCCATGTCCCCTGCATAAGCAGATAGATTCTTTACCACTGAACTACCAGGAAAGTACTGTCTTGTATTTTTGCATATAAGTGATAGCATAATCCAATCACTGTTCTACAACTTACTTTGTTTCCCATAGAACCATATGTCTTGGAAACCATTCCAAATCATTAAATAAAGATCTTATCATGTCCTATGGTAGATTTATTTAACTTGCGCCCTCTTGATCGCTAGAAAATGACTGTATTTCTCAGTGTGCCTAAGTGAAGCTCTGTTTCAATGACAGAAGTAAAGTCACCTTTTTCCCTTCCCAGAATGGTAGGTATAAATACTATTAAAAAAAAGAAAAAGAAAGGAGGAGAGGTGGCCAGGCTGGCCTGCTGACAGGGCCCATGCCGCACTGGGGGCCTGATTTGCGGTCTGTGGACTGTGGGGGTCATGTGGTGGTCCTGGGGTGAGCCAGGTGGGGCCACTGGGAGGAGCCCTGATCCAGGGGTTCCCTTGGCTGGGAGGCAGGGTCAGGGCTTTCCTGGGGTGGCTCAAGCAGAGGTGACAGTCTTTGAGGTGAGGTGGCCAGAGGTTCGTTTGCGTGTCTCTTTACTCAGCATACACTGTGTTCCAAGCATGTGCAAGGGGTCTGCAGTGCCTGAGTTCAGGGTTCCATCCTCTCATCTGGTCAGGGAGGAGGTTGTGCACAGGTGTGTGGCAGAGAGGTGTTGGATACAAGTTGAACCTTGAAGGGTGAGCACAGTAGAAGGAGTTTCTGCTTTTTAAATTTGACTTTGCCTAATTTTTTTTTTTTAATTTGGCTTCACTGGGTCTTGGTTGCGACACGTGGGATCTTTTTAGTTGTGGCATACAAACAAATACTTGCAACCTGTGGGATCTAGTCCCTGGACCAGGGATCAGACCTGGGTCCCCTGCACTGGGAGTGTGGAGTCTTAGCTACTGGACCACCAAGGAAGTCCCAAGGAGTTTCTAATGTAAGCCTGTTTTCAAAGCTTGACTTCTTACAGCTGCTCTTTCTGGCTTTGCCGTTTTCCTTAATTCCTCCAGAGACCATCATGGGTGGTACTGGAGCCTTTTCTCTGGGCTGGGGGCTCCAACTCCTGGTTTAAGATTCGGTGATGATCTGCCTTCTCCCTGCTAGGGAAAGAAGTCAGCCATCAACAGGAGAAACAAAGGATTGGTTTCCTTTGATGAGGATGCTCTTCTGGGGATTTCCCTGGTGGGCCAGTGGCTAAGACTCCATGTTCCCGGTGCAGGGGACCCAGGCTCAATCCTTGGTAAGGGAATTAGATCCTGCACACCACAACTAAGACTTGCCACAGCCAAATAAATAAATATTCCTAGAAAAAATATTCTTAAAAAAAAAGAATGCTCTTCTGTATCGACCCAGTGCCTCCTCAAAGGAATCTTACTTCTCTGAGTTTTCTCAGCATAACCAGCTAACCTGGCCTTCATTTTCCATCCTCTTCTCCATACGCATCTTAGTCATTTGTCTCACCTTGCTCCTGCTGGAATTTTTTGCCCATACTTCCCACAGGCTGTGCTGGTGTGTTTCCCCAGGTGGTCCCTCTGGAACAACCATCTAAGAGCACGTTTACCACCGTGGAAGTGGCATAGAGAAGGTGGTGGCCACCCTTCACCGAGTGCTCACCCTACCTCGTATCATCTGTTTTTCTCATTGCAGCAACTCTGGGGGTAGATACTACTTGCCCCACTTTGTAGTTTGGGTGACTGAGGCACAGAGAGGGTAGGCAACTTGGCCAAGGTCACACAGCTGTAATGGGGAGTGTGCTCTCTGCCCAGCGCTTCCCACCCCCTGCCTTGGAGCCGGCTCTTGCTGTGGACAGTTGGCGTCTTGAGTCTCATCCCTGGGGGCAGCTCTGTGTGCTCTGTCTTGAAAACTATTAATGCTGGTTGTTGGCGGAAGTGTTCAAAGCCTGGACTGGAATCACAGAGACGTCCAGAATGCATGATAGGCTTCAGGAAAACATATTTCTGTATTCGGTCACCCTAAAGGCCTTGATGAGTCAACAGCTTTGCCTTTTGTTTAAATCTCTTTGGGAAAGGTCACCTGAGGGGCCCGCTGTTTTTCAGCCTCCTGTGGTGGTGAGTGAGTAAGAGGCCAGCTTTGGGCTCGGGTGCTTTCTGTCCAGATTTCCCTTTAAAGGGGCCTGTCTCCCAGGG
>SJYF01000136.1:8015571-8030729 GCA_006410515.1 Procapra przewalskii
AAGCAAAGAGTATTTGCTTTTCTTTGTCTGACTTATTATTTCACTTAGTGTAGTGCCCTCCAAGTCCATCCACGTTGCTGCAAAATTTCAGTCTTTTTCATGGCTGGGTGGTATCCCATTATATATATATGTAACACATCTCTCTATCCATTCATTTGCTCTTGGACAGTTGAATTGCTGCCTTATGTTGGCATTTGTAAATAATGCTATTTATATATCTCCCATAAGCTTTTGGATGATCTGTATCAAGCCAGTTTTGGGTCCTTATCAGTCACTAGCTGATTGCTGTGTTGTTTTAACCAATGCCCTGTGGTGTACATTAAGCCACAGTCTGTTACACTTAAAGTTGGGTCGCTTTCATGGGCATGATGTTTCCCGTCTGGGGCTGCTCCAACCAGAGAGGACTCTGCTTAGCTATCTCTTTCCCTGATTCTTTCTGTTAAACTTCTGGCTGATCTACCATTTCACTGAGCTTATCATCTTTTAGCTTGCTGCTAAAAGAATCAAAAGAGCTACCAGGGACTCTTAGTTGCTCACCATCAAGATCTCCATTGTTTGCAACAACACTCATAGGCATGATCTTCTGCTTACTTTACCAAAATAGTTAGTCTCCTACACAAAACTGAAGAATTATCTGTTCTAACATCTTGCCTCTCTTCCTGGGCAGTCTCTGTAATATTCAGAGCTGAGGGTGAGTCAGTGACTTGCTTCTCCTGATACGGCACCTTTTCAAGCAAGACTTTTGGGCAGGGATGGTAGCTCCTGGTCTTTCCAGCTTATTCTTGCTGGCATGAGACCTTCATCCTAGGAACAAGCCAAGTCATGGATGCTCAAGATTCACGATTCTTGACCTGTTGTGTCTGGAGTGGAGCTTATGCCCCGTGAATGGGGGCCAGATGGGGGAAGGGAGCTGCGGTCCTATTGTCTGTTGCTGTTTAGTTGCTAAGTCACGTCCAGCTCTTTGTGACCCGATGGACTGTGGCCCACCAGGCTCCTCTATCCGTGGGATTTCCCAGGCAAGAATACTGGAGTGGGTTGCCATTTCCTTCTCCAGGGGGATCTTCCCGACTCATGGGTTGAACCTGCATCTCCTGCATTGCAGGCAGGTTCTTTATTGCTGAGCCACCAGGAAAGCCCCCCTCTTGGCTGTATCTGCCTAGAATAAAGTTCCTCTAATGTGGAGCTGGGAGTGAAGAGGTAGAGCGAATGAGAGATGCCAGTGGACTGCATGGAACCGTAGTCATAGGCTGGGAGGTAGTGGGAGGGGGGCCCCATCTACCTGCCCAGCTGTCACCACACTGAGCTACTGGGGGAGCTGGTGGGGGGATGAGGTAGTTGCGAGTGGGTTCAAATGAGGGATGAGATGAGGGATGAAATCCAAATGAGATTTAAATTTAGATTTTTTGGAATAGGTGTTTCTGCATTTGCTTAATGCCCTTAAAATAATTTCCTGAGACTTTAAGAGTTGTTTTAGAGACAATTTTCAGTGATTAAATGAGAAGCATTTGCATGTCAGTACCTTCATATGCAGGGTCAGCAAAAATAGTGGAGTCCAGCTGGGGATGAAAATTGGATTTCCCTTTTGAGCAAAGTTCAGAAGTGTGCTCTTCTCTCAGATTCAGTCCTGATAGAAGTGGGGCGAAGACACTGGTCTCCTGATCCCAGGCAGGTCCTCTAGCCGAGTCTCCACCAGGCTCCCCAAGCCTCTTGGAAAACCATTCCCCCAGGCTGTCAGCTGTGTTGCATTCTTTAGCATCCCACTATTTGGCCAATTTCCAGTATCCCAAGATCGTACACAAAAACTCAAATGACCCTGTGGAAGTTTCTTTCCAGACAGCATCTCTGCAAAGCAGATGAATTATTTTTGTCATAAGCATAATAAATTGTTAATTTTGGAAATGGCGTTTGTAAAGAAAACAACTGCCAGATTATTTTCTTTCTAATGTTCAAGTATGTGCAGGAATACATCAGTAGGAAGAAATGAGATAGGCTTGTCCTGACCCGGATGATGGCATTGCCCTTTGGGAATGCCCAAGAAGGGATTAGAGCTAGGTAACAGACTTAGGCAGATATTTCTGAGCAAAACGTGGCAGCAAAATCTGGGTAATGAAGGGAGAATGTCCTGAAATGAAGCCCTGGGAAGCCCACAGATGGGATAGATCTCATATAGGCCCATGTGTCACAAGGGCAGCAAACCAATGGTGTGTTCTCTGGACAACTCCAGCTGAGAGGACTTTGCATTTCTATGTTCAAGACCTTGATGACAGATGTATTCATGTAACACCTGACATCCAGATGCTGGACCTAAGTGAGGCCCAGTGACTGGGTAGCCAGAAGCCATGAGATGGAGGATGAAATGTTTAGTTTTTGCTGGGAGGGGGTGATTATGACAATATAGACCCACTCAAAGAGATTTTTTTCCCCCTTAAATAAATATTCCTTGAAGGCACATATGCCAACAGAACAGCAAAGTTTGTTTTTTCTTATTATTTCAATTTTTAGAATCAGAGATGAAAAAGGATGCCTGGAAAAAGCTGTGTTTAGGGAGGCTCAAAACTTGCATTAATTTCCTGGCAGATTAGAGAATAAAGTGGGAGAGAGGTTAAAGCAAGGACTTGTCTGCCAAGTGAATTGGAAGGAGGAAGATCAAGGGAATTGTCTGAAAGCAGGGAGTGGCTATTTTAAGCAGATAGGAACAAGAGTCTGCTCACCTTCATTGGTCCTTCGTGGGTCAGCCTAGTGGCACTTGCTGCAGTTAACTATGCTGGTATATTTATTTCATATCCCTCTGGGGTAGACCTACATCTCTCACCTCTGCTTATCTCTAAAGTTAAAACAAACCACAAAATCACATAGATGAAGGGGAAAAGTGACATGTCCTTTTTGAAAACATTCATAGAAAAAAAAGTCCCAAAGCAAAAGTGTTACAGTAAATTGATTATATAAAAAGTGTTTTAAATGTGTATATTTAGGGAAATACCTAAACAAATATGACTAACAGTGGTTTATTTTCCTTAGTATATAAAAAGTCTCTTTAAAGAAATAAGAAACATGGTAACATCGCAGTATATAAATAAATGGGCACATGATATGAGACACTTTAAAGACATATCTATGGCTAATAAACATGTAAACAGATGAATTAATTTATTATTCGCTCAACCTGATAAAGAGCATCTGGAAAGTACATACAGGCATGGCCCTTTTTGGCATCCCAGGTGGCGTTAGTGGTAAAGAACCCTCCTGCCAGTACGGTACAAAAAAGAGACGTGGTTTCAATCTCCAAGTAGGGAAGATACTTTGGAGGAGGATATGGCAACACACTCCAGCATTCTTTTTAAAAAAATTAATATATTTTTAAATGGAAGGATAATTGGTTTACAGAATTTTGCTGCTTTCTGCCAAATACCAACGTGAATCAGCCATAGGTATACATATGTCCCCTCCCTCTTGAGCCTTCTTATCTCCCTCCCCATCCCACCCCTCTAGGCTGTTACCGAACCCCTGTTTGAGTTCCCTGAGTGATACAGCAAATTCCCGTTGGCATTCTATTGTACATATGGTAATGTAAGTTTCCACGTTACTCTCTCCATACATCTCACCCTCTCTTTCCCCACCTCACCTCTGCTGTGTCCATAAGTCCCATTCCAGTATTCTTGCCTGGGAAAGCTCATGGACAGAGGAGTCTGGGGGATTACAGTCCGTGGGGATACAAAGAACTGGACATGACTGAGCACGGCACACGCCTTGTTTTATTGTGCTTCTCACTACACTTCGAGATGTTGCATTTTTTTTTTTTTTTTACAAATTGGGCGATTATGTCCACGCTGCCTTGAGCACATCTACTGGTACCATTTTCCCGACAATGTTTGTTCACTTCGTGTCTCTGTGTCACATTTTGGCAAGTCTCACAATATTTCACAGTTTTTCATCACGGTCGTATTTGCTATAGTGATCTATGACCAGTGATCTTTGACGTTACTACTGCAGCCCACTGAAGGTGCAAATGATGGTTAGTATATTTTGGCAATAAAGCTTTTAAGGTGTAAAGATGTTAAAAGACATAATATCATTGCACGTAAGAGACTAGAGTGTAGTGTGAATTTAACTTTTATATGCACTGCAAAACCAAAACTTTATATGACTTGCTTTCTTGTGATATTTGCAGTGATGTAGAACTGAACCCACAATGTCTCCGAGGTGTAGAGTCAACATCATACTTAATGGGGAAAGACTGAATGCTTTCCCCCTAAGATTGGGTATCCAGCAAGAATATACACTCTTACAGCTGCTATTCAAGATAGTGATCAAAGTTGTAACCAGTACAGGGCCTGTGTGCTTAGTCACTCAGTGGATGTCCAGCTCTTTTCGACCCCATAGACTGCAGCCCTTCAGGCTCCTCTCTCCATGGGATTTCCTGGGCAAGAATACTGGAGTGGGCTGCCACTTCCTCCTTTAGGGGATCTTCCCCACCCAGAGACTGAGCCTGCATTTCTTGCCAGTACAGTAAGGCAAGGAAAAAGCAAACAGACTGGAAAGAAAGTAACAAAAGTGTTTCTATATTCTGATGACTTGGTTGTTATGTAGAAAATCCCCGAATATTTATAAAAGCCCTAGAACTGAGAATTAAATTCAGCATGGTCGCCAGATGCAAAATAAACATGCAGAAAGCAATTTCTCTCTCTCTCTCTCTTTTTTTTTTTTTGGACCATGCTGGGCAGTATGTGCAATCTTCATTCCCTGACCAGGCACCAAAGCCTTCAGTGGAAGCACAGTCTTAACCACTGGACTGTCCGAGAAGTCTGCAGTTGTATCTCTATATACAATGAACAGAAGAACACCAGCATTTAAAGTATAATTAATTTACAATTGATCATAAAAACTGAAATACTTAGGCACACATTTAACACATATGCTGAACAGTACAAAATACTGATTGAAGAAACTGAAGACCTAAATAAATGGAAAGGCCTACTGTGTCTATGAATTGAAAGACTGATATTGTGGGCATCCTTACTTCTAAGGCTATGGATTGGAGAGGAAAATTGGGAGCAGCAGCCAGCCCTTGAGCTACTCAGGCATGTCCTAGTGCCAAGAGCAGGCAAAAGCCAGCCTAAAGCGAGGGCTCACCTGGGGTTCCAGGGGCTAAGGCTCTGCGCTCCCGATGCAACGGGCCTGGGTTTGATCTCACATGCAACAAAGATTGAAGATGGGCCTGGGTTTGATCTCACATGCAACAAAGATTGAAGATGCCACACAGTGCAGCTAGATATTGTGCAGCCAAATAAATAATAAACAAAGATATATAGTAAAAATAAAGCCAGCCTAAAGCATAAGAAATCAATGTCAGCCCTAAAGAGAACTTCAGTTACTTGGGTTTCATCTCCTCATGCTTAACCTCAGTGAAGGAGAATGCTGGGGAGCGTTGGGCCTCAGTGTACGTCTCCTTTCTTGTGCTATGGTCAGACTTGTGTCTATAGGATGCCAGCAGGCTCTGGCCGGCTCTTTGGGCAGGCAGGGTGCACGTGGATGGAGGGCAAAGAATGGCCAAAGCGCCGGGGGCTTCTGCAATACTTCCACAATGGTGTTGATGGTACAAGATTTCACTCTCTGTTTATATGATTTTTAAAATGTATGAAAATAACAGTGAAATCATTAAGCCACCCCAGGGAGTTTCAGCTGTAATTTATGGCTCCATGTCTCCCACCATTGTAATTTTGTTTTGCATTCATTAGGATGCGAGTTTCTTTAGAGAAAAATCACAAGGACTCACAGTTCTGACGACTAACATTAACCACTGTGTTAATCATAGATATTATTAAGGCTGTGATTCTGAAAAGTAAGTTAATTTCCCTTGTGTGGGAACCACCTGAATAACATTTAGGTTCCTCTCTAGGGTAGGCTGATTGTCTCTGGAAAGAATCTGCTGCTTCCATGGCAACATGCCATGATGGAGGGCTCTGCCCACATCACCTTCTCTGGCTTTATTTTGTCCATCTTGTCCCTCCTTGGAATTTGGGAAGAAGATTAGCTGGTGTTCTTGGATGCATAATTAGGGCAGGTGCTTTCCGAACGTTTCACATGCTTTCCAACACACACACACACATACATACACACAATTTTTTCTAGCATATTAGTTGACAGTTTGCTTTCTTCTCTGTCAGAAATTTTATTATCTTTAATTCAATGTTGAGTGGAGGAGACTTTCCTCTTCACCCTGAAAATCTTTTTTACGACAGTTTTAGTGATGCAGAATAGATTAGTGCTTTGTTTGAGTGAAAGAAAAAAGAGTGTTTCTTTGAGGAAATTTTTACATGGCTTTCCTAGATCAAGGATGAATAGAAAAGAGGGTAATCCTAGGGACCTGGGATAGCAGTAGTGAGTGTGGTGATAACACCTGCCATGCCTTGAGCACCTACTATGTGTCAGGCATAGACAGTGCCTCCCTTCCTCCTCACTGTCATCATCAGTCCTGAAGAACCCAAAGTTCAGTGAGTCTGTCTAAGTCATTCAGTAGAAAATGGTAAGTGTCAAGAGTCTGTATGAAAACCAGTCTGATTCAAAGCCTGGGTTTTAACCCCGTGTCTGACCTCCCCTCCTGTGATGCCTGGCATGAAGTGATGTTGACTTTGTCCCATGATGGCCTCTCCAGGGGCAGCCGGAGACACCAGAAGGCAATAGAAACAAACTCAGAGAGAGGGAGCCGGCTTCTCTGGGGTTTATTGTGAAGGGGCCTGAGCTGCAGGGGGTGGAGTTGGACCCCTTTTGCTGATGTAGTCGAGCCCTCAGAGAAGAAGCTGGAGTTGGTCAGCCTTCAGCTCCAGGGTGACCCAGGCCTGGCTGTCTCTGGTCCTTCACAGTGAGGGTTACTATGGCCTCAACCCGTCGTAGAAATGGTCTACACAGCAGAACGTGGAGGCAGAGTCATAGGGTTGCTCTGCCTTGTGTTGTCTCTTATCTGAAAGGGATTCTGGGGTCCCCACTGGGGTCATCCGTCTGCTGTTGGGAAGAAGTGGCCTGATTCCAAGCCGCATGGGTCTTCAGCCTGCTCCCCTTGCTGCTGTGCTCCCAGTGCTGGTGGCTGGGGTGGACAGTCTTTGCAGCCTATGGTAGCAGAATGTCAGTTCCCACCAGACTAGATGGACCATGACTTTAGACCCATGGGTTTCCTATTGGAGAGGGTCTTTAAATTCCTGGCTTTTGATTTGATGTAACCTTTGAGAAATGGAAAAAAAGTAACAGGGAAAGCTCTTTATCTCTGCAGTTTCTGGCAAGAAAACATGGGCTCTAGAGTCTGTGTTTGGCCACTTAGGATGGCGACCCCTCTCTATAGACCTTTGGGCCCTAATACCTAAGTGCCCTCATTTTTTCTGTATCTGAAACATTCTTGTGTTTAAAAATGGTCATTGTCGCTGACCCCATCATAGCCACTGAGGATCATCTGTTTTGTTCTCTGGTTGAACAAAAAGCCTGCTAACGAGGAGGAGAAAAAAGGTGTCTGGAGGGTGCCAAAGGTATTCATTGGGAGCTCTACAGGATTGGATGGGCGCTTGGAGAACTCTTCTTTGAGACCATGTTGCATATTTAATCACAACCAAGGCTACTACTGGGGCTTCCCTGTGGCTTGGTGGGAAAGAACTCACCAGTGCAGGAGACATGGGTTTGATCCCTGGTGGGGAAAATCTCCTGGAGAAGGAAATGGCAACCCATTCCAGTATTCTTGCCTGGAAAATTCCATGGACAGGGGAGCCTGGTGGGCAGGAGTCAGACATGACTTGGTGACTAAACAATAGCAAACGAAGGCTGATATTAAAGAGACACTTGTTTATAGACTGCATGCACCTTTTCCATCTCTCCTGCTGATGGGCTGAAAATTGGCCATTTGAAGAATGACACCTAAAACATGGTGGAGATCACATGTAGAGGCTGATATTTCAAGGCAGGATTGCTTTGGCAGAGCTCCCAGGCAAACTACTAATGTTCATCTTATATTAAAAAAAAAAGCACACACACAAAAAAACCCAGTGAGAGTTGTGTGTAGTCTGAAGCCTTTCATGATCACAAACTTGACACTGGCGTGGGGTTGGGTCTGGTGAAATTTGGGGCTGGGAGTCAGGCGTCTATTTCATGCATCACCGGATAAAAAGTTGCTGGGTTTAGGGACTTCCCTGGTAGTCTAGTGGTTAAGACATCCCCCTCCAGTGTAAGAAGGTAGGGGTTTGATCCCTGATCTGGGATCTAAGATCCCATATACCTCGTGGCCAGAAAGCCAGAACATAAACAGAAGCAATATATTGTAAAAAATTCAATAAAGATTTTGAAAATGGTCCACATCAAAAAAATCTTTTTAAAAATGTAGCCAGGTTTTCACATCCAGGTCAGACAGTTGAACTCAATCTGTCAGGTCCAACTGGTGCTATCAAAATATCCTGCTTTGGGAACTCTTCTCAGTACTCTGTAATGACCTATATGGGAAAAGAATCTAAAAAGGAGTGGAGATATGTAAGTGTACAACTGATTCACTCTGCTGTACAGCAGAAAGTAACACAACACTGTAAATCAACTACGTTCTAATAAAAATTAAAAAAAATATCCTGCTTTGTAAACATATTTTCCCTCTGGGTTCCTGTGTTCAGGAACATCAGAAAGAAGGAGAGAAACAGAGTCAGATGGGCTGTGGGCTCTCTGAGAGGCTGGGGTCTCCCCTGGGGCCAAATAGGGCACAGTGGCCACCTGTGGGGCACTCACAGGCTGCCCTGAATCCTGTCTGTGGCTGAGTTATTAAACAAGGGTGGGTGGCCCCAGGGAGTGAGGCTGGGCCTCAGGAGTCTGCCCAGCTTTTGTCCGCAGAGGTCAGCCTTTGACAGCCGAGAAGCAGGGGTCTGTCCCCTGGCAGTAGGGGTGTGAACCAGCTTGCACCCCCAGAAGTCTCGGGATGAAGGACAGGGGCCAGCCATAGAACTCCTCTCTTTCTTCCAGTATGACCGGCTGTCATTCAGAGCAGGCTGATGCAATGATGCTCCAGAAGCAGGAAACCTGCAAAGCAATTATCTTTTGAGTAGGTCACTGGCCTCCTTTGGGAGAAGAGACCAGAGGGAGAGCTGGGGAGGCGGGCAGCCTGTGTCTCCCCAGAGGCTGCACATGCAGTAGCTGCGTGGGTGATTAATAGCTGTGTCACTTTCCATGAATGTTGCTTTAAGCGGCTGTGTTCAAAATTGAGTGGGAATGAAATAAAACAACCCCCAAATGTTTCCTCCAGTCCTTATGAGTCGCTGGAATCCAGAAATAGCTTTTCCAATCTATCATTTTAAATGGCATCGTTCACAGCCCTCTCACACAGATACTGTGATGCACACTCTTTTTTAAAGACCATGAAAAATTTGAGCTCAGTGACTTTGAGGTTGTTTTCTGGCCCTGAAATAAAATGATGTTTATGGAGAAAAATATAGCCTTTACCTGGCTTTTTAAAGAAAAATAGTAACCCAGTGGAGGAAAAGGATAGGAAGAATTTTATGTCCATATAGATCATAAACTGAAAGAGTAAAAATGTCTGGCAGGCAGTAATTTCTGGCCAGCTGCAGGGATTGTGGTCTGGTGAGCCATGTTCAGGGCAGTGTGCCAAGGATGCTGGCAACCAGAAGACCAGCCTGGACCCTCATGGCCCTCTGTGCAGTAGACTGGGGCCTGAGGCAGGGGGGCAGGCAGGGCTCCGGCTCCCCCCAAGCCCTCTCAGAGCGCAAAGTCTTAAGGGCACCTCTCTCTGCTGCCTGTGTTGGAGCCAGGTTTGATGGTGGTGATCTCACTGATAACCCTGGATGCATCTCTGGGCAGGAGAAGAATTGTTAGCTTTGAGTGTCGTCTTTTCACCTGGAGCAGCCACAGAGCATGTGCGATGGATGAGACGCCAGTGAGAACGTCCTGGCTCAGTACACGGGAGGACTATCGGTGTCTTGGGCCAGAGAAAGGGAAGGAAAGACTGTGGGTGCTGCCTGCTTTCCACCCACTCATTCCTTTCTTTTTTTTAATATTTATTTATTTGACTGTACCAGGTCTTAGATGGGGCACGCGGAATCCCCTCTTCGCTGCAACACGCAGGATCTTTTTAGTTGCGTCATTTGAACTGTTAGTTGTGGCACGTGGGATCTAGTTCCCTGACCAGGAATCAAATCCAGGCCCCCTGTACTGGGAGCTTGGAGTCTTAGCCACTGGACCACCAGGGAAGTCCCTCATTTCTTCTTTTCTTGTCTTTAGAAGAAAACCCAACCCCACACCAGCAGAGGGTGGGCTCTTGGGCATAAGGACAAGGTAGATTGCTCATCTTATTTGCTGCCTCCATCACGATCGTAACTGCTTACTGGCTCCCACCCAGTACTCCAGTGTCTCCCAGCTGGGCTTTTATCAGAACATCTATGAACAAGCAAACATTCCAAGGAGACACGGAGGGACGAGAGGTGGAGGAGTCTGGTGTGTTGCTGCTGGGAGACGGCAGGACCTTTCATCATCTGTCGCCTTGCTTTCAGTCTTTCCCACCCCCTCACACCTGGCCAGGCTGTGACACCCGAGGACAGAGCAGGCCTGCCCTCAGTGAGCTGTGAGTCTGGCCACAGGTGCTGTTTTAAAACGGTTGTTGTTTAGTCACTCAGTCATTTCCCACTCTTTTGCAGCTCCGTGGACTCTAGTGCGCCAGGCTCCTCTGTCTGTGCATTCTCCAGGCAAGAGTACTGGAGTGGGTTGCCATTTCCTTCTCCAGGGATCTTCCCGACCCACCGATCGAACCCGCATCTCTTGCGTTTGCAGGCCGTTTCTTTATCACTGAGCCATGAGGGAAGCCCCAGTTTAATATTTTATATTGAATAAAATATAAGTTTAAGGAAATTGGTTCAGTATCTGGTAATGTTTAATACCCCCAAAAGTTAATGACAGATCATACATTCTAATGTGATATGATTTTATCCATGCTGTTAAATGTTTAATTCTAGCCAGTTAGAGGAGTGGGTACAAATGGAGTTTGTAGAATAACCTGACATTACATTGGTACCAGCTTTTGGTCTGTGACTGACGTATTGGTTTCAAAATGATGCAGCCAGAGCTGTCGTCCTGCAGACTCTCTGGCTCGCTTGGCAGTGCGCCCTGTTGAGGTCAGGATGGATGGAGGGCGTGGGCAAAGGGAGGGTCCTGCTCCTGGGACAGCCATCTGCAGATGTGAGACTGTCTGGGGAGCTCCGCTCACAGAGGATGAGCCTGCGCGCACGTGTGCCCCTGGGTACCTGGCTGAGGTCTGACTCCACTGCCTCGTACCCAGACACACGGTCAGGTTGTAACTTCTAGGTGCCTTATGAACTAAAAAGGCATAGTGCCCTTCTTTCAATTACAAATAGTAACAGTATTACTATTATTTAATATATATATATATTTTTGGTTGTGTGGGTCTCAGTTGTGGCATACAGGAGCTTCGATCTTTGTTGCCGCATGAAGGATGTTTTAGTTGTGGCATATGGGATTTAGTTCCCTGACCAGGGATGGACCCCTGGTCTCCTGCATTGGGAGCAGTGAGTCTTAGCCATTGGACCACCAGGGAAATCCCTGGGAGCAATATTAAAGCATGAAATTATAATTAAAAAGGTCAAATATAAAATTTTTAAAATTTGCTGTTTCCTCTTTCTCCTTGAGTAATCCAGGCTTCTTGCCTGGAGAATCCCATGGCCAGAGGAACCTGGCAGGGAATAGTCCGTGGGGTCACAAAGAGTCAGACATGACTGAGTGACTGACAACAGCAACAATAGCAACTGACGGGCACCTTCATTTCTCTGGTGCTGCAGCAGGCTGCCCGTTGGATGACGTGGCATGAATGCTCCTGCTCCTGTGTACGTGTGCACAGGTTTGTGTGCATACGTGCATGTGTATGTGTGTGAAATGTTTCAAAAATCACATTAAAGTTGGGCTTGTCCACAGACAGGAGGCTGCCAAGCCCAGATTGTAGAGCATCAGTTTGCACAGAGCAGGGGGTGATCTAGACAAGCCAGGCTCTTGCTATGTGCAGCCATGGGATTCTGTATGATTAATTGCTGGGCGATGTCTGGGGACCATCCTACCCCACTTTACAAGCAGCTTGAAGCAGGGCCTCTGTTCACCCCTGCATAACTGCATGAGAGAGAAAGGCAGTCAGGGCCTCCCTGGCGGTCCAGTGGTTAAAACTTCTTGCAGTGCAAGGGGTAAGGGTTCGCTCCCTGCTTGAGGAGCTAAGATACCACAGGAACCAAAACATAAAACAAGCAATATTGTAACAAATTCAATAAAGACTAAAAAAAAAAGTTATAAAAAGCAAGAGGGAGCGGCAGTGCTGTGGGCAGTGCACAGGGTTTACGGCAGGAAGGAGAGATCGCCTTTCCCACGAGAAACTCCAGGGGGGATGCGGTGGGCTGAAATAATGACCTGCCTGCGAATCTGACAGCCTCCCTGTTGAGTCCCTTTGAAATATGTTCTAGGGTATGTCAGAAACTTGGTAAAACTGAATAATTAATGATCACAAGGCACTGGGAACTATAAAATGCCATGTAAATGTTAAGGTGTAAAAATTAGTCTGTGTATTAAATAGATAACTTTGCTATAAAAATTTCCATGGTGGGAAGGTTAATTTCCAGAGGAGGTGAAAAGCTTTTTGTTGGACTGTCTTCAGAAACTCTCAATATCTTGTTGTCTTAACTCTGTTTTAGAAGACTCAGGCATTCTGTTATCTGAAGTTGCTGTTCAGTTGCTCAGTCGTGTCTGACTCTTTGTGACCCCAGGGACTGCAACACACCTTCACTATCTCCTTGAGTTTGCTTAAACTCATGTCCATTGAGTTGGTGATGCCATCCAACCATCTCATCCTTTGTTGCCCCCTTCTTCTCGTGCCTTCACAAGAAGATCCCAGCACTGGGATCTTTTCTAACGTGTCATCTCTTTGCTTCAGGTGGCCAAAGTATTGGAGCTTCAGCATCAGTCCTTCCAATGAAATATACAGTGATTATTTCCTTTAGAAATAACTGCTTTGATTTCCTTGCTCTCCAACGGACTCTCAAGAGTTTTCTCCAGCACCATGTTAGAAAACATCAATTATGAATTATTTAAAGGCAAATGAGTGTTTGTGATGATGTTGCCTGTTAGATTTCAGTAAAGTTGTGTTTGTTTGCTTCTCTCTAGCCGGAGGCAGTTTGGACCCAAAGCCAGGGAAGAGGTCAAGATTATTGAGCACCAAACGCAGACCCTGCGGCTGATGCCTCATCTGGCCACTGCCTTGGCCCTGACCTTTGCCGGCAGGTGAGATGGCTCCAGGGGTTTGCCCCGTCTCCAAGTGAGTCTCTGGTTTCATTAATAGGTGGGACAGGAGAGGTAGGCAGAGGCTTTCCTTTTTTCCCTTTTTTCTTAAAAATTTTATTATTTTAAAAAGTTTACTTGTAACTGAGAAAACTCCTAAGAGTCCCTTGGACAGCAATGAGATCGAATCAGTCCATCCTAAAGAAAATCAGCCCTGAACGTTCACTGGAAGGACTGATGCTGAAGCTGAAGCTTGAATACTTTGGCCACCTGATGCGAAGAGCTGACTCATTGGAAAAGACCCCGATGCTGGGAAAGATTGAGGGCAGGAGGAGAAGGGGATGACAGAGGATGAGACGGATAGTATCACTGATTCAATGGACATGAACTTGGGCAAACTTCAGGAGGTGGTGAGGGACAGAGAGGCCTAGCATGCTTCAGTCCATGGGGTCGCAAAGAGCCGAACACGACTTAGTGACTGGACAGCAGCAGCACTTTTAACTGCAAACACAAAAACGTCTGTGGTTAAACTCTAGTGTCAAGTTAAACCTGACATTGAATCTTGATAGTCTGTATGTCCTGATGATCAGGAGCCATGAAGAATCTGGGAAGACTCAGACTGATGTTTTTTCGGAGTTTCTGAAAGAAAGAGACCCAACCCATTAAAACTTTTCTACCTCTGAAAAAGGTTCTGTTTATACTACTATTTTCAAAACTAGGTCAAGGCGTGACACTGATGTATTTTCCGGGGCTTGGGGGCATCACTCCTGAATAAAAGAGCGGTAGTCGTGCTGTCAAGCCAGGAGAGCCTCACATGTCACCGCTGGCTCTGATCTGTGGCTCATAAGCCCTAGATGTTGTCTGGGCGGTGGGATGTCCTCGCCACATTGTGAAGATCAGAAATTCAGGGATCTGCCCGAGACTGTGGCTCGGTGGTAAAGAGTCTGCCTGCAGTGCAGGAGACACAAGAGATGTGGATTCGACTCCTGGTTAATGAGTAAGTATATGTCCAACTGTGTAAGAAATTACCAATTTTTCAGAAAGTTAGCACCATTTTATACTCTCTCATGCAATGTGTGCGTGTTTCAGTTGCTCTGCATCCTTGCCAGCCATTGTTATTTTAAGGTTTTGTCTTCTTTTGTTTTAATTTTTTTTTGTCTTTCTAACAGGTATAATTTTATTATCCTAGTAAATAATGGACTTCCCTGATAGTTCAGTTGGTAAAAAATCCACCTGAAATTCAGGAGACACCAGTTTGATTCCTGGGTCCAGAAGATCCCCTGGAGAAGGGAAAGGCTACCTAATCCAGTATTCTGGCCTGAAGAATTCCATGGACTGTATAGTCCATGGGTTCACAAAGAGTCGGACACGACTGAGCAAAATGATGTCGAGCATCTTTTCATGTGCTTGTTTGCCATCTGTATATTTTCTTCAGTGGAGTATCTGTTCAGTTCTTTTATGCATTTTTAAATTTTTTTTTATTGTTGAGTATCAGAGTTCTTTATATACTCTGGATAGAGTCTTTGATATCATATATGTGATTTGTGTCTTCTGGTCTGTCACTCTTTTTTTTTTATCCTCTTAAAAGTGTCTTGATCAGAGCAATAGTTTTAATTTTGATTTAATAGCTTTAAATTTTGATTTGTCTTGGAATTGGGTAACGTGAGTTTTTCTTTCTCCCATTTGTTTTGGCTTTTCTCAACGCTTTTTGCCTTTTTGTACACATGTTAGGATCGTTTTGTAAATATCTACAAGATGGCTGACATTTTGCTTGAGATTGTGTTGAATCTGTAGATCAAACTGGGGAGAGTTAACTTCTTCATATTGAGACTTCCAGTTCATGAACACTGGGTTATCTCTCC
>SJYF01000136.1:8057534-8075313 GCA_006410515.1 Procapra przewalskii
AAAAAATAAAATTATGAATGGATCTACATTTTATGGAATTATTTATATTCCTTTATTTTAGTGAGAGAATCACACATTTCCCTGCTTTAATCCGTTCTTGTGGTGAATTTACATTAATGCATTTTCTGCTGTTTAATATATCTTGGGTTTGGGAATGAATACAGCTTAGTCGAGATTGTGTGTCTTTAATTCACTGTTGGCTCTGACTGCCAGTGCTTGCTTAGGACTTTTCATCTGTGGTCATGAGATTGTATCGTGTTGTCCTTTCCTAGTTTTGCCCTTGGCTAATTTGGGCATCAAAATTATAATAACCTCATTAAATGAACTGGGGAGGGAGAATTTCTTCTTTTTCTGCTCTTTTAAAGAGTCTGCATGAAATGGAATGGTCTGTTCCTTGCACACTTCCTACAAACACCTGGAAAGTCATACAGGCCTCATAGTTCTTTTCTTAGACGCTTACAATGATTAATTCTCTTTCTTGGAGCAGTTGTCACCATTGAGGTTTTCTGTTTCTTCTTGAGTCTGTTTTGGTAATTTGCGTTTGCTTATTAGTTTGTCCATTTCTTCGTTTTCATGTTTATTGGTATAAAGTGCCAATTGCCTTTTATCCCTGTCGGATCGGCAATTATGCTGCCTTTGCCGCCCTGATATCGTTTGCTTTCCCCGTTCCTTTATCTCTTGATCTGCTTTCTTTTTCCTTCCAATAATAAAGTCTTGGTTCTGTTTGATCTCCAGACTGTGTCTGAGATGTCCATGGCATTGATTTTTATCTTCATTGTTTGTCTCCTTCTACTCCCTTTGGGTTTATTTGCTTTCTGTTCTTCTTCTCACTTTCATGCATTGGAGAAGGAAACGGCAACCCACTCCAGTGTTCTTGCCTGGAGAATCCCAGGGACGGGGGAGCCTGGTGGGCTGCCGTCTATGGGGTCACACAGAGTCGGACACGACTGAAGCGACTTAGCAGCAGCAGCTTCTTTTATTACATTAACTTGCATGTTATCTCATTAATTTTTGCCTTCTCTCCAATTCTATTATAAACATTTAAGTTGTAATGTCCATAATGATTTATTTTGGCCCGTGAATTGGCTGAGTGGTTTTTTTTTTTAATTTCCTAATGTCTAGCATTTAAAGATATTAACAGCCAAACTTTGTTGAATTCTTACTGTGTGCCAGCCACCAATCTTCACATTTTACATATATTAACTTATGTAATCCTCCCAACATCTTCACAAAGTAGGACCATTATGACTCCAATAGGACGTATGTGAAAAATGAGAACACAGAGAGAGTTTAAGCAATTTGTCCAAGATCACGGAGCTCCTGAGTTGGCAGAACCAAGATTTAAACTGAGACAGTTTGGCTACAAAGTACAACCACTGTACTATCATCTTCTTTTTAGTGACTGCTGCTGCTGCTGCTAAGTCGCTTCAGTTGCGTTCGACTCTGTGATCCCACAGACGGCAGCGTACGAGGCTCCCCTGTCCCTGGGATTCTCCAGACAAGAACACTGGAGTGGGTTGCCATTTCCTTCTCCAATGCATGAAAGTGAAAAGTGAAAGGGAAGTTGCATAGTCGTGTCGCATAGCAACCCCATGGACTGCAGTCTACCAGGCTCCTCCATCCATGGGATTTTCCAGGCAAGAGTACTGGAGTGCGGTGCCATTGCCTTCTCTGTTTTAGTGACTCTTTGATTCTTCTTTTGTTGTCATTATAATAATTGTTATTATGCTGCTTTTTCCCTTAATTCCATTGTAGTCATAGAAAATGGCCAGTGTGATACAGATTATTTTTTAATTTATTTTTTAATTGAAGTATAATTGCTTTACAGAATTTTGTTGTTTTCTGTCAAACCTCAGCATCCATCAGCCATAGGTATCCAAATTTAGTACAAGCTACTTTGTGACCTAAAATATGGCCAGTTCCCATGTGATCTTCAAAGGAAGATGCATTCCTTATTGAGCTAGAGGGTTTTAAATGGGACCAGTCAAGCAAGCTGACTAGTGGCGTTATTCCAATATTCCCTGTTCTTCCTGAGGTTTTGATCCGTCTGACCTATCAGTGACTGAGTGAACTAAATCTTGCACTGTTGATGGTGGGCTTGTTGGTGTCTCCTTGTGTTTGTACCAGTTTGGGTCTCATTCTTCTGAAGTTGTGAAACTGTGGCACTAGGTGTTTACAGATTTAGAATCGTCCTCTTTTCCTAGTGAGTTTAATCTTCAGTTTCTTGCAGCGACTCTCTTTAGCTTTACTAATGCCTTAAAGTGTATTTGGCCCAGTTTTAATTTGAGGGTAGCAGCTTCTGTTTGGTTGGTCTTTATGTGTAACATTGGAGAAGGCACTGGCGACCCACTCCAGTACTCTTGCCTGGAAAGTCCCATGGATGGAGCAGCCTGGTGGGCTGCAGTCCATGGGGTCGCAGAGTCGGACACGACTGAGCAACTGACTTCACTTTCCCTTTTCACTTTCATGCCTTGGAGAAGGAAATGGCGAGCCACTCCAGTGTTCCTGCCTGGAGAATCCCAGGGCTGGGGGAGCCTGGTGGCTGCCGTCTGCGGGGTCGCACAGGGTCGGGCCCGCCTGAAGCACCTTAGCAGCAGCAGCGGCGGCGTGTGTAACATGACTTTACCCAGCCTTTCTGCATTAGTGTGTTGCGTTTACGTCTCTTATAAACGACACTTATCTGGCTTTTAGATTTTGTTTACTCTGGCAACCTCATTCTTCTCTGTTTAGTCTAAATGTTTGTTTTCATTGCTGGTGTATCTAAGTTCATTTCTTCTACCTTGCTCTTTGTTTTCTATTTTGCTGTGTCTTACCTCTGTTTGGGTTTCTTTCTTTCAGATTTATTGTTATTCCCCAACCCCCATCCCCACCTTTCCACTCTTCTCTCTTCCTGTTTCCATTCTACTGTGTTCTTTTTTGGGGGCCGTACCATCCCTGGTCAGGGAAATGGGGACTGAACCTGCCCCCTTGCACTGGGAGCATGGAGGCGTAACCACTGGGCTGCCAGGGAAGTCCCTATTGTGTTCATTTTGTGGTCACTGTAGCAGCTGGAGTATGCACTTTAACATACAGACTCTAAAATGAATCATTATTTTTCCATTCTCCCAACAGTACGACAGCTTCAGTTGCTTTCACTAATCATCAGCTCCCGTGTCCTATAGCATCCTTGTCCATTACTTTAGTAGCATGTTTATAATCCCAGGCATTAGCTATCATATTTATTATTATATGGAATCAGGATTTCTCTAGAACTACCACTTTTTTTTTTTAACCAGTTTCTTTGCTCACAATTCCTTCTTGCGTTTCGTTTGTCATTTTCCTTGTTCCTGGAGTACTTTCTTCAGAATAGTGTGGGTCTTTGACAGTAAACCTCATTTTCTTTGTCTAAATGTGTCTTTATTTCATTCTCAGCCTTGAAAGGTTAAGTGCTGTTAAGGATAGAATTCATGGGTGACAGTTCTTTTCTCTCAGCATTTGAAGTTTTTACTGTTATTCTGGATTCTCTTATTGCTGAGGAATCAGCTGTGTGTCTAATTATAATTTTTCATGGCTGTCTCTCTTTTCTCTTTGCGTCTTTAAAGATTTTTATTTTTTGATGATCTATGATTTCACTGTAACGTATCTAAGTATGAATTTGTTACCTTATTTTCCTTATTTAGGGTCATTTGTGTATGCTGAATATGTAGATTTGTGTCTGTTGACAGTTTTGGACAATTTTGGGCCACTGTTTTTTGAATGCTTATTTATTTATTTTTTGTTTCTTTATTGGGCTGTTCCAGGTCTTAGTTGTGGCATGTGGGGTCTAGTTTCCTGACCAGGGATGGAACCTGGGCCCCCTGCGCTGAGAGCACAGAGTCTCAGCCACTGGACCAGCAGGGAAGTCCTAGGCTGTTGTCCTTTTCAGTATTGCCTCTTTGTGTCCTTACATTATCCTTCTTGGTGTAGTAGCTAATATCTGCTCCCTCTGAAGTTTTGATTCTGTTTATTGTTATCTCTCTCTTCTGATTGTCCTTTTCTTGCTCTTGCATTTTGCTCATGCTAGAATTTTGGAGCTTTATCTCTGTAAGTTCTTTCCGGGCAGAAAGGAGCTGCCTTTGTCTCTGCCAGAGGGCTGGAGACCACAACCTGCTTGAACTGGCTGTAGCTTTGTCTTTGTGTTTGCACTTTTGAGGGCCTCATAGAGAGTATGGATTCTGGCCCTAGAGTCATATGAATGCAGGCCAGGGTCAGAATTCTAAGCAGAGATGTTTCTCTCTCTCCACCCACAGCCAGACCTGAGACTAGCAAATTTCCTCCTTGTCTTCTTGAGTGAAGAGTGGTGTTTTCTCACTTAATCCTTGGTAGATAGTGTTTTCCCAGAGGACTGTGTTTATACAGGTGTCTTTATTTTTTGACCTTTATTTTCTTTTTAAAATTTTTATTTTTTTTAATTGGAGGATAATTGCTTTACAATATTGTGTTGGTTTCTGTCATATGTGCACATGAATCAGTGATAGGCACACACATGTCCCCTCGCACCCCAGCCCACCCCTCTAGATTGTCACAGAACCTCAGGCTGGAGCTCCCTGTGTCGCACAGCACATTCCCACTGGCTCTGTTCTACATATGGTGGTGTGTATGCTTCCGTGCTCCTCTCCCCATCCGTCCCTCTCTCCTTCCCCCACTGTGCCCACAGTCTGTTCTCCATGTTTGCGTCTCCACGGCTACTCTGCAGACAGGTTCATCAGTGCCATCCTTCTAGATTTCACATATATGCATTAATGTGCAACATTTCTTTTTCTCTCTCTGACTTACTTCACTCTGTATAATAGACTCTGCATTTATGCACTTTATTAGAACTGACTCACATGCATTCATTTTTTATGGCTGAGTAATGTTCCATTGTATGTATGTACCACAACTTTATCCATTCATCTGTGGGTGGGCATCTATGTTGCTTCCGTATCCTAGCTATTATACATATTTCTTTATATATAACTTCTCACTTGGTCTTATCACCTGCTACCCATTTAGGTGTCATGGTTTCTTACTGACTTCAGCTTCTGAGTATATCTCTTTATCAGTTTGATATGCATCAAAGTGATTTTTAAAAATATTTTATCAAGCATATTTTCAGTGGTTCTACTGGTGATTTAATTTTTAGTTAAAGACTGTCTCATCTGCTATATTGCCAGGGACAGATGTCCCAAGCAAATTTGGTTCTCCTTCTGAGTCATGCCTGCATACTTACTGAACTGTGTTGGGCCAGTTGCCGTAGACTCCCTGAGACTCTGACCAAATGATCTTTCTGGGTCCCCACCTGCCTGAGCTCCCAGCAGCCTTTGCCCTGGTCCACCCCTCTCTGCCAAACACAGCATTCTCCAAGCTGTCAGGACACCATACTCTCACTTCCTTTCTGCTTGTTTTCTTAGTCTGCTCTGCTAGGTCTCATCTACCTGACCTCAGAATGTTAGCATTTTCCATAACATGAGCCTGAGTCCTCTCTTCTCTGTGCAGTTAGTGTGTACGTGCTAAGTCGCTTCAGTGGTGTCCAACTCTTTGCAACCCTGTGGACTGCAACCCGCCAGGCTCCTCTGTTCATGGGGTTCTCCAGGCAAGAATACTGGAGTGGATAGCCATTTCCTCCTCCAGGGCATCTTCCCAGCTCAAGGATCAAACCAGTATCTCTTTCGTCTCCTGCCTTCGCAAGAGGGTCCTTTACCACTAGCGCCACCTGGGAAGCTCCTGTGTAGTTAGACTCTTGATAATTCTGTTCTTTCCTTTGGTTTTGAAGAGTTATGTAATGAGGACACTATATCTCCATCCCAGACATCTATTTGCAACTGCAGAGTCTTGTATCTAACCTTCATTTTGACTAGGCCCCTTGGATGTCTCACTGATTCTCACATCTAACATTTATAGATGTGAACATTTGATCTTTTCCTGTAAACGTACTCCCTGCCAGAATGCTCAGCTTGGTAAACACCACACCGTACACCTCCCATTCACGTGGCCTGGGCTTTCTCTTTCTTGCAAACACACACACGCAGCTCATCCAAGCCCATTTCCCTCTAACTCCAGGCCACCCAGGTCTCCCATCTTGACCAACTAGTCCAACCCTTTCTCTCTTGCCTCCAGTGGGCTGTGATCTCTTGGCAGACAGAGCCATCTTTTAAAAATCACAAGTCATCTTGTCCCAAAGAATAAAATTATCTTATGATTTTACATTGCACCTAACTTAACATCTTCAGTTAAACGAATGTCCAAGATGCCTCCTGAGGTACTGAGTCACTTGACACCTGTCTCCAACCTTATCTCTGGGGCATTCTCCTCCCTGCACACCACCTCCAGTCCAGCCTTCTTTCCAGTCCTGAACATTCCAAGCTCCTTCCTGGCCATGGGCTGTTTGCACGTGCTCTTCTTTCACCTGGAGTAAGCTGTCTCCATTTCTGGCTTGGCTGACCTCTTTATGGCTCCAAGTTAAACAAGCCCTGAAAATTTTCTCTGGCATCTCAGTTAGAAGAGGTCTTTCTTGTTTGTTCTTTCTTCATGGAATCCAGGTCTTTTCCTTTCTGGTGCTTACCTCAGAGGATTTTTTTTTAAATTATTGGAGTATAATTGCATCACTGACTCAATGGACCTGAGTTTGAGCAAACTCTGGGAGATGGTGTAGAACAAAGAAGCCTGGCGTGCTGCAGTCCATGGGGTTGCAAAGAGTTGGACATGACAGAGTGACTGAACAGCAGCCAATAATTGCTTTCCAGTGTGGTGCTCGTTTCTGCTATACAGTGGGGCGGGTCAGCTGGATGTGTGCACCCCTTCCACCCCACCCCTCCAGGTCACCCCCGAGTGCTGAATGGAGCCCCCTGTGCTGTGCAGCAGTTCCCCACCAGCTATGTTACCCACGGTTGGGTATATCTGTCAGTGCTGATCTCCCAATTCGTCCCACCCTCTCGTGCACACATCTGTTCCCTGTGTCTGCATTTCTGGTCCTGCCCTGCAAGGAGGTTCATATGTGCCATCTTTCTGGATTCCGCATATATGTGTTAATATATGCTATGTATTTTTCTGATTTACTTCACTGTGTATGACAGACTCTAGGTCCAGCCACATCTCTGCAAATTAGCCAGTTTCGTTCCTTTTCATGGCTGAGTAATAGTCCTTCGTGTATATGTATAATACCACATCTTCTTTAACCATTTATCCTACCACAGATTGTTTGATCACCTGTTTTGTCTGTCTGCTTGACCGGTGCCTGTCTATCTTCTGAGGAAAGGACTGTGTCTGTGGCTTGCGGTGTGTGGCACAGTGCCTGCAGTACACACCCTGGGCAAACGTTTGGTGACGGGACCCACAGATGAATTCCCTCGCAGTTCATAAGCCCTGGGAGCTCAGGGTCATTCCAAAGCACACAGAGCAGGGCAGGACAACTTGTCACTCCCTGCATCAGAGCATCCGTTGTCTGCTGGGCTGTTGGGAGATGCCACCCTGGCCACAGCTGAGACGGGAAAGGGAACAGTGACACACACACACCGGTCACCCACACACACGGCTTCTCTTCCATGCCAGGTGGCACGGATGTGGTGTTGTTGCTCAGCCACCCAGTCATGCCGGACTCTGCAACCCCATGGACTGCAACACACCAGGCTTCCCTGTCCTTCACTGTCTCCCAGAGTTTGGTCAAGCTTATGTCTTTTGAATCAGTGATGCCATCCTGCCATCTCATCCTCTGTCGCCCCCTTCTCCTCTTGCCCTCAATCTTTCCCAGCATCAGGGTCTTTTCCAAGAGATATGTTGGTGTAAAATTGACACAAGAAGTCCCTCCTGGATGGTCTCTCTATTTTCCACTGACCTTCCTTTAGCCAAAAAGATAAGACTGATTTTATCTTCTTCTAAAAATGAACAAAATGTACCCTCCAGGGGTTTAAAGGGTTGGGTGGGGGGAAGAAAGCCTGTTTCTAATTTTGTTCTGATATACTTATTCAATGTAATCATATACAAAAAAAAAAATCAGAGATGTGAAAAGCAGCAGGAACATATTAAACTTTTCAGTGTACAAAGTTGAAACCATAAAATATACTTTGTGGGGCCCTCACTGAAATGGGACACAACCTTAATGACTTTCACAATTACTTGCTTGGAGGCCGATATAACCCAGAAGGCAAGGCTAGAGTAACGTGTCTACCCAGTCTGCTCTTTCCTCCCAGATCCTGGCCCGTGTGTCCCCTGAGGATGCTGTTGGCTTGGGGAGCACATCGTTTAGAGTTCCTTCTGTCTAGTCCACATTTCTCTCTTTATTCACAGTGAAGTAAGCTAATGGAAAATATTATTCACTTTTTGGGGGCATTAAACCTCTTTCTTCCATCACTCCCCCTTGTTTTTCTCATCTCCCCGGTCCCCAACCTGAAATGTATAAGCCAAGGCCCCTGCCTAGAAGAGTCCAAGGTGGAAGAGAAGAAAAATAATGGAAACATTTTATAATGAAAACCCAAGTGTTAGGGAGTGCCTTGAGAGGATGATGGAGAGAAGAATTTCCTGAGACTCCAGGGGATCTGTTCACATCGGAGCAACAGTTCGTGTCGATTTCCCTCTGGTGGAGAACACGCAGGATTCGGGAGAATACTGCACACATACAGGCAGACACGCACGTCGTGCGCACACACAGACACTGCTCAGGCTGCCATAGCAAAGCTTAAGCAGCAGAAGCGTATTGCCCCACAATTCTGGAGGCTAAACGTCCTAATCCAGGTGTCGGCAGCGTTGGTTTCTCCCGAGGCCTCTCTGCTTGGCCTACGGTGATGGTTTCATTGATCAGTCACGTCTGACTCTGCGACCCCATGGACTGTGGGCCACCAGGCTCCTCTGTCCATGGGATTTCCCAAGCAAGAACACTGAAGTGGGTTGCCATTCCTTTCTCCAGGGATCTTCCCAACCCAAGGATTGAGCCCAGGTCTGCTGCACTGCAGGCGGATTCTTTACCAGCTGAGCCACCCGGGGAGCCCTGTATGTGACCGTCTTCTCCTCCCTATGTCCTCACGTGCTCTTCCCTCTGTGTCTGTGTCCCAGGGTCTCTACTTTTTTTCTCTTTCTTTATTTCTTAAATTATGAAAGTATGATGATGCATTTACAGGAGACTTGGAAAATACAGAACATGTAGTTCCATTATATATTACAATTATTTTTTAAGTAGATAAATTAAGATTTTTTAGTTGGAATTTCAATATCAAACTCTCAAAATTAATAGAGTGAATATACAGAAAAGTAGAAGAATGTAGTAGGCCTGAAAAGCACCATGAACCAGTTCAACAGAATTAAGATTCATACAGTTTTCACACAATAGCAGGATTGTTGTTGTTCAGTTGTTAAGTCATATCCAACTCTTTGCAACCCCATGGACTGCAGCACACCAGGCTTCCCTGTCCTCCACCATCTCCTGGAGCTTGCTTAAGCTCATGTCCATCGAGTCGGTGCTGCCATCCAACCATCTCACCCTCTGCCACCCCCTTCTCCTGTTGCCTTCAGTATTTCTCAGTATCAGGGTCTTTTCCAATGAGCTGGCTCTTCACATCAGGTGGCCAAAGTACTGAAGCTTCAGCTTCAGCATCAGTTGATGCAAATTCCTAATGTCTCTTCTGATAAGGACACCCGTCATCATGGATTAGGACCCATCCCAATGATTTCATGTAACCTTGATTACCTTTTCACAGGTCTTATCACTGAATACAGTCACATTAGAGGTCCTGAGGGTCAGTGTAGGAACGTCAGGGCACACAGGTCAGCCTGGAACACACACCCCCACCCCATACTCAGGCACGTGCTCTCTATGATGCTGTGATAGGGCCTCTCCAGAGTAAATTTTGAGATTTGGCTTGAGATACACTGGAGGCCGAAGTTTCAGGCCTGTGATGGAGAGATGCCCAATGTGACAGGCAGCGTGGGAACCCAGGCTGTTCCCCAGCCAGGCTTCAGCCACGGACGCATCAGGAGCCTAGAACTCTGGGTCATGTGCGGGCCTCTGGCCAAGCGGGCCTCTTTGGCTCCCCAGTTAAAGCTGAGACCATTTTGAGGCTTAGAAAAATGAAACAGAATCCCAGTAGGGCACGAGGGAGCCCTGTGGCTGAAAGATGGGGGGAAATGTCTCAGGCAGGGGTAGGAGTGCAGAGCAGCGAGTACAGCCTGGGTCATTTCGCTAGAAAACTTCGTGTTCTCTCGGAAGCACCACGGAGGAAGCCAGGCCCCTCCGTCCTGGGCCCCGGGGAGGCCCGGGGAGGCGTTCCTCCTCTGGGCAGAAGCGGGGCTCACGGGTGTTGGCTCTGGGGAGATGGGCTGTGGGAGGGGACAGCGTGAGATGTCACGATGCCCCGGGTGGTCCGCTCTGCCCCTCTCAGGCTATTCTGAGGAGACTGCATCATGGCTCCGCCCTGGTTTCAGGAGCTTGGTGGTGCTGTGCAGGCCGTGGTGCCGCCCCGCACGTGGTTAGCCTTTGGGTTTTCTCTCCACTGCTTCATTTCAGTTGTCCACCAGCTCTTTGAGGGCCGTGAGCCCTGTCACCTCGGCTCAGCCAGGACCCTGGAGAGTCTCAAATGATCCGAATCAGAGTCACACAGTTTTCAAATGAAGAGGGGCGTTCAAAGCAGTTTCAGCATCAATTTCAAATCAATTATGTGTGTGACGAACTAACACAGGAACATGAGCCATCTTTATGTTCATGGGATTCCAGTGCCCGTTCTGTGAGAGTCGGTGGGATTCTGTGCTGGTTTGCTGCCTTTCAAGTGGACCATTGGTCTGGTCATTTGAAAGCCCCAATTGGCCTGCTTTCCAGGGCAGAGTGTGAACAGTTCAAAAGTGTCAGAACTATAGAGCTCCCGTTCCTCCTTCCCCTGCTGGAAGAGACCAGAGCTCAATGCTCAAGGGAAAAGTACTTTGTTTCTTCAAAATTGTTATTTTCAGCCTTTAGCAGATGTGCTTCTTATGTATAATGGCTTCTTTCCAAGTCCGAGGTGATATATACTGTGTTCATCTTTTCTGCACCAGAACTTGATGGATTATTCAAGAATATAGCCCTCCAGGCTCACTCCCTTCATCTGTAAAATAGAGTAATGACTACCTCACAGGGTGGTTGAGAGGAAGAAAAGGATTAAGTGACATCATAAATGAGGTTGGGTCAGGCACCCAGTGAGGTATCTGGCTGGTGGCGGGTACTTTACAAATGGTAGAACAATGATGATGAAAGTTGACTCAGCTACTCCCTGGCCAGGGAAATACTCTCCAGGCCTGGTCACACTCAGTCAGAACCCGATCTCCTGAGGTTTGCCTTGTGTCTATGATAGGGTGGGGAGGCCCAGCTTCTCCAGACTGGAAACGCTCCTGATTTATTTATGCATAAATTCCATGATGGTGGTAGCAGTGACGAACCTGCTGGCCAGTGCAGGAGACTTGAGAGGCCTGGGTTCAGCCCCTGGGTCGGGGAGGCCCCTGGAGGAGGGCCTGGCAACCCCTCCAGTGTTCTTGCCTGGAGAGCCCCAAGGGCAGAGGGGCCTGATGGGCTACAGTCCACAGGGTAGCACAGAGTCAGACATGACTGAAGTGACTTAGCGCGCGCGCGTGCGCACGCACACACACACACACACACACACACACACACACACACACATTATGAAAGTGATGAGAGTTGAGGCCCTTGCTTCTGTAAAGTACACTGTGCAGAAGGCCTGCTCGGACTGCGCTGATGCTGAGGGGAACAAGGAGAGGGAGCGGAGCATCAGAGGACAACTCTTGGGGTAGGAAGCAGGGATGCTTCGCATGGGCATCAGGAACCCAGAGTGCCCCCTTCTTGCCCACTTCTGTCACTCCAGTGGCCATTTTCATAAATGAAGTGGGTCCCCCAGGAAAAAGCTTCCAAGTGGTTCAGCAGTGAAGAATCTGCCTACCAGTGAGAGAGATGCAGGAGGGCAGGCTCGACCTTTGGGTCGGAAGCAGGAAGTGGCAACCCGCTCCAGAGCTCTTGCCCGGGAAATCCCATGGGTGAAGGAGCCTGGCAGGCTCCAGTCCATGGGGTCGCAAAGAGTTGGTCATGACTGAGCACACAGCCCCCCCAAAGACAATGGGCACCATGAGTCTGGAATACACAGTTGCCCCAGGGAGTGCCCTCAGTAACTCTCCCTGGCCCATGTGGCTTGAAGATTCCAACAGAGGCTGCAGTTGGTCATTCCCTAGCAGAGCCAAAGTGCTAAGTGCACACACTCCCAGGAGAGGCGGCGTGAGAGCTGCCTCTGGTGTAACTCACGTGGCTGGACTGATCTGGAAGAGATTTTGAGAGAGGGAAGGATCTTGAGAGCTAAGGGGGAGAACGATGAGCTGAAAGAAGGTGAGCGCAGGGGCCTAGAGAAGGTGACGGGCCCAAGGCCAAACACGGGCAGCTCTGCTCCCTCCGCTTCTGGCCTGGGGCTGATCCACTTTCTCGTGGGCAGCTGGTTCCCCCAGGGTGTGTGCAGAAACACTTCAGAACTTTGGAAAGGAGCAGCAGGCTGCTGCCCTTTAAACAAGGATTTCAGGAAGTGAAAAAAGAAAAGAAGAAACGGCTGGAAACAGTGTATATTCAGGATACAGGGTATTTAAGGACAGTAAGAGATAGAGTGGCAATTTAGGATTTTTATGACATCCCCTAAGAATCATAGGTAGCTTTGCTAATTCTTTTCTGCTTTATTTTTTTCAAATGTATTGGAATGCAGTTGCTTTGAAATATTGTGTTAGTTTCTGCAGTTCAGCAAAGAGAATCAGCTATGTGTATATATATGTCCCCTCTTTTTTGGATTTCCTTTCCATTTAGGTCACCACAGAGCGTTGAATAGAGTTCTCTGTGCTATACAGTAGGTTCTCGTTAGTTACCTATTTTATACATAGTACCAATAGTTGGGTTGGATTGGGGGAGGCATCATTCACCTGCATTTTGTGGGATATAGTCATGAATTTGTTGTTTAGTTGCTAAGTCGTGACTGACTCTTGCAACTCCATGGACTGTAGCCTGCCAGGTTCCTCTGCCCGTGGGATTTCCTGGAGAAGAGTACTGGAGTGCGTTGCCATTTCCTTCTCCAGGGGGTCTTCCTGACGCAGGGATTGAACTGGCGTCTCCTGCACTAGCAGGTGAATTCTTTACCACTGAGACACCAGGGAAGCCCACTTTGATTTGGAATAGAAAAGCTAGCATAATTTGTTGAAATATTTTGGAAAAATGTGACATGACTGTTTTTAGACGTTTTTGCTGCTAATGAAGACCACATCGCAAATAATATTTATGGACCAAAAGCCAATGGGATGGGTCAAAATTCTTAGAATAGTTATTCTGGATAGAATTAAAGTTATTTTCTTTTTTTTTTTCTAATTGTCTGTATGTTTTTAATTTGAAAGAAAATGTTAGTCCTTTATAGTGATGGGGCTGCAAATATAAAGCTTGTCTTTTTTCCCCTCTTTTTTGCAATAGGGTTACATGATGGAAAATCAAATCTCAGGCTTAAAATGCGACACAGATGTGTTTGTCACTTTTGAAGGTGACAATGTTGTCATGCTGCAGGTAAGACACGGGAAATGTTTATTCTTTTTAAACAGTGAAATTTTCAAGATAAAGTGTTATCCAGAAATCTGAAGCTCTTCCTATGCCTTATCTTCATCTGAAGTCTTTGTTTGATTGGCAGGTGTTTTTCCTTTAAGCACTTGCTTTTTGCAGTAGTTGAATGGGGAAAGGGATTAATTAACTTATTTCCTAGCTGATTTTTGGTGTTGAAAGGTATCTTTTTTGGCTTAAGAAAATTACATCTTGTGAGTGTAGAGTCATATATCTTCTACCTGGGAGGCTATTCCCAAAGACTTTGTAAGTGCCCAGAAGGCAACCACATTTCCCAAGTGACTCAGTGGTAAAGAATCCACTGGCCAGTGCAGAAGCCTCAGGAAACGTGAGTTAGATCCCTGGGTCAGGAAGATTCCCCTGGAGGAGGAAATGGCAACCCACTGCAGTATTCTTGCCAAGATAATCCCATGGACAGAGAAGCCTAGCGGGCTACCATCCACGGGGTTGCAGAGTCTGACATGACTGAGCATGTGTGCACCCAGAAGATAAACAGGCAGAAGGCAGGAAGAGCCATTTTACCAGCCACACAAGTGACCAGAGAAACAACTCTGGGGCCTCTGCAATACTGATCGCTTTCATATCTCAAGTTGCCCAGTGTTTAAGAGTATGTTCACATCCCACTGTCGGTCAGAACAGAAGGAACTTCTTCCATGTTGCTCTTGGCCATGTGTAATTCTACTTCTGGGACTTCATCTAAACTTAAATCCAAACTGCAGAAAAGTTTTGGTTACAAACATTCTCATTAGTGCATTATTTATTACAGCAATAATATTGGAAACTAAATTTTCAACAATAGGAAAATGATTAGGTAAATCATGCTCTGGCCAATCAATGGGGAATTCTATAGCCTTTAAAATTGTACTTATAAAGGGTTTATTACAGAAATTTAAAAAGAGTTTATTACAGAAATTTGTATGATATGGTAAGTAAAAATGATATAAGACTGTATTCAGAATGGGATTCCAGTTAGGCATTTTTAAAGATGAAGAATAGGGACTTTGGGTTTTGGTAGGATATAATGGCCCATTCCCCCCAGGGCTTTCCTCTTAACAGTTAAACACCCTGCATAGAACACAGTGAACAAGCATAGGGAGATTCTTCTTGAAAAATTTTTAGTTGTAGTTGATTTAAGTGTTGGGATAGTTTCAGATGTACAACAAAGTGAATCAGTTATACATATTTCTACTCTTTTCCTGGGTTGGCAAGATGCCCTGGAGAAGGAAATGGCAACCCCCTCCAGTATTCTTGCCTGGAGAATCCCATGGGCAGAGGAGTCTTGCAAGCTATAGTTTATGCTGTCACAAGAGTCAGACACAGCTTAGTGACTAAAGCACCACCACTCTTTCTTCTGGATCCTTTTCCCATAAAGGCCATTACAGACTATTGAGTAGAGTTCTCTATACTATACAGCAGGTCCTTATTAGTATCTATTTTACATAGTAATGTGTATGTCTCAATCCCAGTCTTCCAATTTGTCCCTCTCCCGCTTGCCCCCCAGTAACTAGGTTTATTTTTTCACATCTGTGACTCTATTTCTGTTTTGTAGACAGGTTCATTTGCAGCCTACTTTTAGATTCCACATATAAGCAGTATCATATGGTGTTTGTCTTTCTGCGTCTGAGGTCCATTCATGTTGCTGCAGATGGCATTATTTTGTCCTTCTTTATGGCTGAATAATATTTCCTTGTAGAAAGCAGAAACTAAAGTCAGGCTGCTCAGGGACCTAGGGACTGGGGAAGAAAATGAAGGAAGTTCTCTGGGTTTCCTTACTGCCTCCCGTAAACCCTGGACAGCATATACGTGTCCTAAATCTCTAACTGGCACAAACAGAATATGCTTCAAGAAAGCCTGTGCCTCCAGTCAAAGGATACAGAAGATGGTGGCCTCACAATAGAAAACCTTACCGGCAACACTCCCTCTCCACCGGTTACACGCAACAGAAAATCCAGACCAACACACACACACACCAGCCTCACCAGGGCCTGGCAGGAACCGACCTTACCCCTAACCTCCAGTCTGAGGAAGTCAGTGGAAGCAGGTAGCAGGTATAGCGATGCCCTTCCGCCGCCTGGTGGGGATGGTGGGGCTGGCTGTGTACGCGCAGCTGGTCAGGCCTGTCTGACTCTTTATGACCCCATGGACTCGAACCCTCCAGGCTCCTCTGTCTATGGAGTTTCCCAGGCAAGAATACTGAAGTGGGTTGCCATTTCCTTCTCCAGGGGATCTTCCCGACCCAGGGATCAGACCAGAGTTTCCTGTATTGGCAGTTAGATTCTTTACCACCGAGCTGTCTGGGAAGCTGGGCAGAGAACTAATCTTCCATCCGTAGCCTGGCGGAAGCAAAAAAGAGCCCAGCTTCTCCCACTGGGGTAACGTCAGCAGGATCCCTAGGTGAGATGGGACTTCACCTGCACTTGGCAAGATCAAGACCCAGTGAGGTGATGCGAGGTGGAGCTCATTACGAGTGCCCTTCAATCTCAGCTGCAGCGTCAGCAGAGTCCAGTGGAGAGGGAACACTACCCCCGCCTGACGTCAGCTAGACTAAATCAGGAGGCGTGAGTTAGGGCTAGTGACCACCCACATTCTCCCCATCCCTGGCGTCAGTGGACCCAGTAAGGAGCCAAAGCTACACATGCACCCAGCAAAAGGAAAACTAATTCGGGGCCTTCCCAGGTGGCTCAGTGGTAAAGAATCCACCTGCCAACGCAGGAGACACGGATTTGACCCCTGGTCCGGGAAGATCCCACGTGCCTCAGAGCAACTAAGCTGTCTGCTCCACAGCTACTGAGCCCGTGCTCTGGAGTGTGGGAGCTGCAACTACTGACGCCCACAAGGCTCAGAGCCCGTGCTCCATAGCAAGAGAAGCCTCCACACGAGAAGCCTGCACGCTGCAGTGGTGAGCAGCCCCGGCTCACTGCAACTGGAGAAAGCCCACGCCACAATGGAGACCCAGCACAACCAAATGAATAAAATTAAAAAAAGAAACCTAACTAGACAGCGTGAAGGAGGGCTCGTGGGCTCTTTGATCCTCCTCGCCCTGCTCTCTCACCCCTATACCAAAGGGGCTCAGTAGACTCTGAGTCTCCAGCCTTCCCTGACTTCGGGGTGGAGTGGAATGGTATGAGCTGGGCTAGTTAATACTCCCCTTCCTGTCTCCCTAGTTTCAGCAGAAGCCAAGAGGAAGTTCAGCCCCTGCCCTCACCCATCATCAGTTTGTTAGGAAGAAGTGGTGGGAACTGGGGCTCGTTGGCAGTCTGCGTCCCCACCCCCCTTTCTCTGGTATGAGCGTGACCAACAGGATGCTGGAGTGTCACCCCACCTGCCCACAACACGCCAGTGTGAGCCAGTGTACTGCTTGTGCCAGGGCAGTACTGGCAGCACTCACTGGGAAGCTGAGCATTCACACCCCCAGACCTTGCACGGCACCTCACAATCAAACATGATCTCCTAAAGTAATATCCAACCCCCTGGATGCAGTAGAAAAATCACTCGTTATAACAACAGCAACAGAAAGGACAACCACAGCTTGAATGGGAAAATCGACAGGTGATGATACCAAAAAGAATCGGATGTTGAAATTATCTGACCAAGATTTTAAAGTACCCATCAAAAGAATACTTCAAAGGTAATCGCAAGTACTCTTGAAACAGATAAAAGTGGCAGAACATTTCAGCAGTGACAGAAGAAATAAAAGGAGACCCAAGTGTAACTGTAGAATTGAAAAATACAATTGAAAAAACAAATTAGTGGAATGATAGTAGAAGAGATGACCGAGGGAAAAAAAAATCTGTAAAGTCAATAGAATTTACTCAATCTGAACAAAGGGGAAGGAAACAAAAAGTCCCAGGGATCTGTTGTGCCCGGTCCAACTTCCTCATCCCTACCACCAGGTGCCGAGGCGCTGCTCTGAAGCATGGATGTGAGTGCTCCTGTGTAACACAGAGCATAAAATCAGTGCACCCTACCATACGTAAAACAAATAGCTGGTGGGAACTTGTACAGCTCAGGGAGCTCAGCTTAGTGCTCTGTGATGACCCCGAGGGGTGGGGCGGGGCGGGGGGCACCCAAGAGGGAGAGATAGATGTATACATATGGCTGATTCCCTTCTTTGTACAGCAGACACTAACACATCATAATGCAACTGTTCGCCAATAAGAAAAACAACTCAGTCCTCTG
>SJYF01000136.1:8109135-8123690 GCA_006410515.1 Procapra przewalskii
GGAGGGGTGGCGGAGGGCTACCGTCCTTTGGGTCACACAGAGTTGGATGTGACTGAAGCAACTTAGCATGCACAGCAGTGAGTGTGAGGGGTCGGGGGTGAGACTTGGGCTAGTTTAACGGGGAGAATGCAGAAGGTTGGGTCAGGGGTGCCCCCAGGGCTTCTGGGGGAGATCCGATGTCACTGGTGGCCACTGAGGCACAGAGCCCTGTGGAGTCCAAATTGCAGTGGGTTTTGTGCTCTTCATCCCAGACTCTCGTTTGCTCTGTTCACTCTAGACCCCCGGGGGGTGAGTTTTCTCTGTGCTGCACCCCTGACCTTTCCCCCACAGTCCCAAGAATGCCTCCACCAGCTGTCTTATGGGCCAAGCACCATTTGAGCTGCTGCAGAGAATCAGGAAACAAAGATCTGTAGGGTTGATTCCTTTCCCATATTAAATGTACATTATTCTGCGTTATGACAGCTTTAGGCAGTCACTAAGGGCAGTCAGGTTCCATAACATCGTCTTCAGCTAAATGCAAAGATCGTGTTCTTGAAACAAGATCTTTCTAGCTGATGGTACTCCAAATGCATGCTTCAGTGCCTGTAAAATCTATTTATGGTCTCCTGATTTCCACCCCCTACCCCCACCTCTACTCCTCCTCCACTGGAACAGTTAGAAGTGATTTCAAGAGCAGGACATTGCTAGGAAAGGAGGAAGGCATCACCCATCTGTTTATTGACATATCCGTTGTTGGAAATGATCAAGATCAATTTCAGGGGCATGTATTCAAACGTAGGCTAAATGACCAAAGAGGCTGTATCATCTGATATTCGTTTTCTGTTCTGAAAGACTCAGTAATAAAAAGCAGACTCTTCATTTGACACAAAAAGGGAAAAGGAGGAGAAATTGGGATGTAATGTATTCAATTATAGGAGCCCTTTGCCAAGAGCCTATTGATTTCATCTTCTAACAATTTCAGCCAAGCCTTAGTGGTGAAAAGATTCAGAAACAGATCAGATCAAGCACATGTGTCCCCCTGCCCCATACCCACTCCTGGACAAAAATAGACAGGTCTTTGCTAGGAAAGAGCTCTGTCTTGGGGACCTGCTCATACTGCCAGGATCCAGATCAGAGCTTGGAGGGCAGCACTGGTGAGAGAAGCAGCTGCAGAGACCCTGGAAGATCCCCCCAAAGCTGCAGTCTCTATAAATGCCCTGCACTGAGAAGCCTGACCTGGAGCCCCACACATCTTGATTGCCCACACTCCTCTCTACAAAATTTTCTCTTGTGTTTCCGTGCCCTCTGCATCCAGCTGCATTCCAGCCCTTTGCCTGGAATCCACCTCTGCACCCACCACCTATCTGTGAGAGGGGAGTCTTTCATGTGCCCACTGGCCCTGCCCAACTCGGCTGGGTACCAGGCAGGTCTCAGTCCTGCTCTAGTCAGAGCAGTGTGACAAGAAGGGCTCCAATGGACGGATGTGCAAGCTTGGTGGAGACCAGAGGGTGCACATTTGGACCACGATGTGGAGGGGAGCTCCCGGGAGAAACTCGGAAGGAGCAGTGGGTGGGGAAGGTGGAGGGAAGGGTACATACACCACTCTGAAGTAGGCAAGGGCGTGTGTCCTGAGATTGGATGATTCTGGATGGAGAGGAGCCGTGCCGTGTGTGTCATGTGCAGGCATCTTTGCAGGCAAGCTAGCATTACTTTGCCAACAAAGGTCCGTCTAGTCAAGGCTATGGTTTTTCCAGTAGTCATGTATGGATGTGACAGTTGGACTGTGAAGAAAGCTGAGCACCAAAGAATTGATGCTTTTGAACTATGATGTTGGAGAAGACTCTTGAGAGTCCCTTGGACTACAAGGAGATCTAACCAGTCCATCCTAAAGGAGATCAGTCCTGGGTGTTCATTGGAAGGACTGATGTTGAAGCTGAAACTCCAATCCTTTGGCCACCTGATGCAAAGAGCTGACTCATTTGAAAAGACCCTGATGCTGGAAAAGACTGAGGGCAGGAGGAGAAGGGGACAAGAGAGGATGAGATGGTTGGATGGCATCATTGGCTCAATGAACATGGGTTTGGGTAGACTCTGGGAGTTGATGGACAGGAAAGCCTAGCATGCTGCAATTCATGGGGTCACAAAGAGTTGGACATGACTGAGTGACTGAACTGGCCTGGACAGACAAAGGATGGGCTTCCCTAGTGGCTCAGCAATAAAGATTCTGCCTGCAATGTAGGAGACCCAGGTTCGATCCTTGGGTTGGGAAGATCCCCTGGAGGAGGGAATGGCAGCCCACTCCAGTATTCTTGTCTGGAGAGTCCCAAGAATAGAGGAGCCTGTTGGGCTACAGTGCACAGGGTTGCAAAGAGACAGACACAGCTGGAGCGACTGAACGTTCATGCACATAGACAAGAAATCCGCTGCCTGCATTGCTTTCAAATGCTGGATGGTCTAAGAGAGGCATGTGCAGAAGCAAGGTCACAGATCTGATGACTCCTGCTGAGATTTGGGTCTTGGCCTGGCCTTGACTTGGCCTTGCCAAGGACCTTGGGCAAGTCCTTGAACTTCCCTGGGCCTGTGTTTATTCCACTCGAGTGAGAGACCTAACAGGCACCCCCAGGGCTGTGGTGAGGATGAACTGGGACAACTGACGCCAAAGGACGGAAAGGGAGAAGGCTGTGATGCTCTGAAGCTGTAGTTCTTGCCTTCAAGGCTTCTTCCATGAGCACATTTTCAATTATGTATTTGCAGTTGAACTTGGCCACCTGCTGGCTGACTAACTGTTAGAAATCAGTTGCACGGCTCATTTGGGAGCAAGGTTCTTACACCTCATTTGCCTTCTTGTCTTTTTAAGCTATCCCAAAGGACTAGTGCCAGGTCTCTAGCTTCTTGATGTATGGGTGTCTGTGAGAGGTCTTCCCCCTCTTTGCTTTCATTGCTATTTTTAAACTTTGTTGTTGGAGTGAAACTTACACAAAGTCCACAAATCTTTAAATGTACCGTCTAGTGTCTGTGCTTTTCTGTATGTGCACCACGGGGTCAGTACCATCCAGATCAAGATTCCGAACATTTCCCATCGCTCTGGAAGGCTTCCCCACCCCCTTCCCGGCAGTATCCACCCTACCTGCTCCCCACCTGCTGCTCCAGCAATCCAGCTGATCCTCACATCACTGAGGAACTGTTCTTGAACTTCCTAGGAAGTGGCATTGTGTACCCTGGACCTCACAGAGTTCCTACGATAACTTCACTTCTGTTTTCCTTTTTCTGATCAGTTTTAGGCAGCTGTCAGCCACTCTTCCTGATGGGCAGAGCACTTCCCTTTTGGCACATCACCCGTGACAGTGTGGTTTCATCTCTTGAGAGCCCTCAGATGTGCCTCCTTGGTCAGAGGCTGTCCAGGACACGTGGATACCTCCAGGGGCCTTTCCTCCTTCTTCCTTTTCCCCAGGGGCAGCCGTGAGGCTGTGCCCACTCTTGCCATTGCTCTCAGAGGAGCTGGGCATGGGCCCTGGGCAAAGATTTCTGAGCAATGGCCCAAAGTGGGGACAAGCTGGGGGCTCTATGGAATAGGGCCTGGAAGGCTGGGTCCACATATTGGCAGGAAGCAGGAGAGGCTGGGGGGCTTTAGGGGGAGACCCAAGACAGGTCTACACTACAGGGGATGCTCATGGAACATCCGGGGATGCTGGAAGTGGCCACTACCAGGTGTTAGTGAGTTAGACATCAGCCTTGGCCTCCTCTGCAAGGGAGTGGGGATGGGGCTCTCAGAAGGCCCCACTACTGTTGGTTGGCAAGCCTGGCCTTAGGTGTGGTAGGGCAAGCAGTCCCCTTGCGCCTGCTGGCTCCCTCATGCCTTCACTTATTTTCCCATGTAACAGCATCTGCTGGGAACACCCTGGTGTGCCAGGCAGTCAGCTGGCACCAAGCGCATAAGGAATAAGGATGAACAGAAAGGAGCGCACTGTCCAGACCAGGCTGCAAATGGATGGCCCCTTTGCATCCAGATTTGCCCCTCAGGTGTGCTTGCTTTGTCCCCCATGGTTTGAAAATTGGAAACTGTCCATATCAATTGGACTTGTGGCTTCTTTTGACAAGTCGGAAGGTCTGATAACCATGGTTTGCCTTCCTGCAGCCAGTGTGCCAAGTGGCTGCTCCCCGTGCGCCCTTCCAGGTGGCGCACTCGTGCCTGTTCGTGCACCGCCTCTCCCTCCAGCGCTGTGCCTGGCCCCATAGACACTCAGGCTGATTTCGATGGGAAGAATTAGTGCAGGCCTCCTAGAGGAGGCAGTGGGTCTTGATCTGTTAGAGTGTGTCCCCCTCTAAGTCTTGTCTCCTGCTCCTCAGGGTGAGTGAGTTCATCAGACACTTTCTGGGAAAGGATGTGTAGCATGTGCTAGGGGGTGGGGACATGAGAGGGAGAGGAGATGCTGAGGTGCTGGCACTAAGACCCCCATAAGTGGCTCTAAGGGATGGACCACCTGGATCAGAATTACCAAGGGGAGCTGCTTCAAAACATGGACCTACTGAGCAGAAGCTGGAGGAAAGTTCTCCAGGTAATTGTTGTGCATGCTAAGTTGCATCAGTCATGTCCGACTCTTTGTGACTGTATGGACTGTAGCCCGCCAGGTTTCTCTGTCCACGGCATTCTCCAGGTGAGAATACTGGAGTGGATTGCCGTGCCCTTCTCCAGGGGATCTTCTCCACCCAGGGATTGAACCCACGTATCTTACGTCCCCTGCGTTGGAAGGAGAGTTCTTTACTACTAGTGCTGCCTGGGAACCACCCCCCTCCCTACCCAGGTAATTGTTGAGGTTGCTCGCATTTGAGAACTGCAAGGAAGAGGAGGCTGCGGCTTAGAGAGTAGTAGGGTCAGACAAATTCTGTTTTCTAGGGCACAGCTGGGGACCCCACTTCACCATCCAGCTCTGATGGAGTTTATTCTGAACACTCTCGCCCCTTCTTGGCACAGCTGAGGCCCCCACCAGGCTAAAGGCATGAGGAACATCTCCAGCTTTCCTGCCTCTGCCCCTACACCTGGAAGAAAGGTCACGCTGGCTTTTGCTGAGCCTTGTCATTTCCCTGACTCTTTGAACTGTCACCTGGGCAGGGGGCCTACTCTCGGGAGAGGGACAGTGGCTGGTTGGCAGGTAAGGGACACCTTGTTTCCCCTTCATCTTCTCAGCCAGGTGGCCTCACAGGTGCTGGGCTCCAGCCAGGGGGCTGGAACCATAGCTCTGTGCAGGAAAGGAGGAGGATTTGGCGATGTGTTCAAAGAGAGATGCTTCCTTGAGTTGGGGGAGGGTAGGAGGGGCCCCTGGACTTCCTTTCCGTTTGGAACCTTCAGCTGTGGGGGTGGGAGGTGTAGGCTGGGGTGGCCGGGGCGGGGCTAGGCTGCGGGGAGTGAGTAAGGAGACCTCATTCTTGGGTCTCACAAGTGGAGCGTGGTGCCCCCAAAAGTGAGTGCCTCCCTAAGAGTGAGACGTCTAGGGAACAGAATGGAAGAAGTGGCCACCCTGCTCTTGCAGGAACCTGAGAATGGAAGAGCCTTAAATGTTGTCTCACTCACCTTCCCCCAGCCTCTGTCCTACAGTCCTGCTCACAGCACCCCAGGAAGCCCCTGAGACATGCCTGAATCACAGGCAAAGGAGGGAGAGTGCAGCATCAAGAGCATTCTTGTCTCTCGGACAAGGTCACCCATTCTCAGCATTGACTGTACATTGCAAACCCCTGTTATCTTTACAGAATCCTGATGTCTGGTCCTCCGAGATTCTGATTTAATTGATTTTGGGTGCAGCCTGCTCTTAGGGTTTTTAAAGTCTCCCCAGGGGAATCTCGTGTGCAGTGAAGTGCAAGAAGCTCTAATCTAGACAGTACAGGGTGGGTGCTGTTTACTGGTTTTTGTTTCATGGGTTTTCTTGTGAGCAACAGACCACCAGTCTTGACACAGACCACTAAGGGTAATGCAAGAACATTTAGAACAAAGCGGATGGAATATGAGGAGACTAGAAAGAAAACCCAGTTCCCAGTCCATGCCAGACACATCATGTTTTTATTTAACAATCAACCCTGGGAGGTCGATATTCTCAGGCTCAGTTTGCAGATGAGGAACCCGAGTCTTGGCAGTGTTAACCACTCGCCCGGGTCCCACTGCTGTGGGCTGGCAGTACTGTAAATGAAATGGATATGTGACAGGCAACTGGCAGGAAGGGAAGGCAGTGCTGCTGCTTTCAGACTCGTTTCTCAAAGCATTTCTGGGGTTGCCTGGAGCTGGGGTGAGGAGAGGGCTTGGGAAAGGACAGATTCCCTGGCTCTTCTCTGTCACAGCACAGGAGTGCTAGCTCTTCTGGTTTCTTCTCTCCCATCAGAGTCTGTGTAGAGTCTGGTCAGAGCCAGGCATCCCATGTGATTTTAAAGGAAGTTTCCTCTCTCCCAGTCCCTCTTCTTTAAGCTAAGTAGATCCCTGGAGCTCAAGTCAAGTAGTGTGATAAAAAGAGGGGACCACCCCCCTTTCTTATCTCCAGATCAACATACACACACACACGCATTAACTCATACACATATATCAGAGTTGCTGTAATTCCACCAATTAGGTCTTTGGAGTCAACAGAAAATATGGAAGGATAACGGAGACTGTTCAAGCAGTCACATCGTCTTGTGGATCACTGAGTGACTGTGGGGAGCCAGTCCCAGCATCCTTGGCAGACAGATGGTAAACACACAGGAGCAGGGCCCAGAGGCCTCTGAAGATGCAGAGGGAGCATTTAAGGTGAAGCTCGGAAGATGCTGAAAGTTGCTATTTAACGGGTAACTTTATGCAGAATAATCATCACATTGGCGTCTAAAGCTGGTGGCAGTGCTGCGCGCAGCTTTTCTGCAGCGGCGGCAGAGTCTGCTGTCCTCTGCTCTCCTCTGCTGCCAGCTCTGCCTGCAGTGAAACAGGGTGGAGGATGCCAGGCCGGGTGGCCAGGTCCGACTGGACTCCCACCGGGCCCCTTAGTGGCTGCTTCACCTTGGACAGAGGCTTAGCACCTGAGTCTGGTGTCGTCATAGACACACTGAGGACTTTCTTCCATCTGAGATGGAGTAACAGGGATTGATTTGCCCTTTTGTCTGAAACAAAGAACAGACAGACCCAATACATGAAGTGATGGTTTTCAAGATACTGGACACTAGGCCACAAAGTTCAGTGACCCCAGTGAGCTCAGTGATTCTCAGCTTACTGGCTTGTGAGAGTTTCTGTGTCACAGCTCAGGGTAGGGTAAGGATGTCAGGAGGGGAGAGATGGAAATATACTGTTCTAACTCCTTGTGCAGTGGTATGATATCACTTGAAGGTAGGCTGTGATAAGGTCAAGATGTATCCTATAAACAATAAAGCAACCACTCAAATAGCAAGGGCTTAGAGTTAGTAAGCGAGCAGAGGAGATAAAATAGAACCATCAAAAATATTCAATCTGAAAGAAGATGGACAAAGGGAGTGAAAAATAGATGAAACAAATAAAGATCAAATAGCAAGATGATAGACTCAAGCTTAGTCGTATCACTAATCACATTAAATGCAAATGATCCAAACATTGTTTAGAGATTGTTGTTTATTTTGGATATTAATCTCTTGCCAGATACGTGACTGACAAATATTCTCCTAATCCATGGGCTGCGTTTTCATTTTCCTGATTATTTCCAGTAAACACACTTTAAATAGGAAGACATAAATATGTTCAGTGGAAAAGGATGGAGAAAGATGCACCATGCTGACACCCGTGGAAAGAACGTGGGAATGGCTATGTTAATATCAAAGTAGATTTCAGAACGAAGACTATTACCTGGGTGATCTGTATCTTTTAGCGACTAAAAAAACAAAAATCGACATTGATAATACAGGAAACTATGATCCTTGCCTCACTGAGTTTTGGTAAGAATCAAGTGGGGTGATATCTGGGAAAATGTATTGTACATGGTAAAACATGACGATATCACTGGACCATAATTATTAGAAATTGGACTATCTGAATCCTCATAAAGAGCACAGCGGATGTGCTGAAACTATTTGGTTCTCAAGGGGAAAAAGGAAATGCCGCACAGTGGCTCCGAGGGGGGCAGTGCAGCGGCAGCAGGAACAGCTGGGGGCAGAAACATCAGTGCAGTGCTGCCTGGACCAGCACTTCTTAGACCTGAGTCTGTGGCAGCTACTGGAACCTATGGTAACAGGGGGCTTTCTTCGGCTGCAGGAGAGACTTAGACCCGGACTAAGCCTCAGTCCCACCAACCCCAGCAGCTTTGGTAACACCAACAGATGCTTGGCTAAAAAGAAAAGTAAGATGTTGAGCAGTTACTGTGCTAAATCCTTTTTGAGCTTTTTCTCATTTATGAGTCTTATTTGGTTGACCCTGAAATCATCTCCATTTAACATTTAAGGAAGTGGAAGCACAACATCACAGGGCTGTTAAGCCATGGGTCAAAGTTTGGACCCGTGCAGACTAGACCAGAGCCCAAGTCTTGAACATGACCCTAGCCATGTGGTGACTGCAGCCATGAAATTAAAAGACGCTTACTCCTTGGAAGGAAAGTTATGACCAACCTAGATAGCATATTCAAAAGCAGAGACATTACTTTGCCAACAAAGTAATGTCTTGTCTGTCTCATCAAGGCTATGGTTTTTCTAGTGGTCATGTATGGATGTGAGAGTTGGACTGTGAAGAAAGCTGAGCGCTGAAGAATTGATGCTTTTGAACTGTGGCGTTGGAGAAGACTCTTGAGAGTCCCTTGGACTGCAAGGAGGTCCAACCAGTCCATCCTAAAGGAGATCAGTCCTGGGTGTTTATTGGAAGGACTGATCTTGAAGCTGAAGCTCCAATCCTTTGGCCACCTGATGCAAAGGGCTGACTCATTTGAAAAGACCCTGATGCTGGGAAAGATTGAGGGCAGGAGGAGAAGGGGATGACAGAGGATGAGATGATTGGATGGCATCACTGACTCGATGGACATGGGTTTGGGTAAACTCTGGGATTTGGTGATGGACAGGGAGGCCTGGTGTGCTGTGGTTCATGGGGTCACAAAGAGTTGGACATGACTGAGCGACTGAGCTACTGATCTGAACTGAAGCTATGAGGTGAGGCTTGAGAAAGGCCAGGGTTGGCCAGAGGGTTCTTCTAGACTTTGAGGAATAGAAGGAGGGCATAGACATAGGACAAGACCCTCCACCTTCCACTCCAGGCAGGGCATCCTGCACCTCCCTCGTCCTCTCTCCCCTCTTCCCATTCTCCTCTCCTGGGTCAGCAGTGAGGAGTGGGAGCCAGCCAGCAGGAGGAAGTGGCTCTGGGCAGCAGCAGTGAGGGCTCCCTGGGGAGCTACTCCAGGCTTCCCTAACTGCCTCCTCAGTGCCCAGTCTTTGAACTCAAGGGTTTCAGTCCTGATCCCAAGTCACACAGAATCTTGGTCTCCTTTCTAAAGAATGGGATAAAAGTATCGACATCGTGATTGTCGGGTGGCTCTGTGAGAGTGAGGCAGCTCTGAGGAAGGTGCTGCCCTGAGACACAGAGTTGCTGCTTGGCTCTTCTCTCCCACTGCCACGCCACCCGGACCCTGCTCTCCCTTCTTGCACTCAGTGATGCCTGTTCTCCCCTTAGACCCTCCTCAGTCTCTCCTGGCCTTAGAGCCTGTGGCTCTGCCCTGCCGTGGGGCAGAAAGAAGGATTCTGCTTCAGATCTTCAAAGGTGGTGCTGGTGGTGAGGGGCAGGGACTGGGGTGGGGAAGACATCAGGGCTGCGTGAGACCGAGTTTTCTTAGTGTTTCACTGGTCTTTGTTTTTTTAAGTGAGGGGAAATTCATAACACAACCAATTTAAAGCATACAGGTCAGGGGCGTTTAGTGCATTCACAGAGTTGGGCAGCCACCATCTTTCTCTAGTTTCACAAGCTGTTCCTCACCCTGGAAGCGCTCTTGTACCTTAAGGAATCACCCATCTCCTCCCTCCCCACATCCTGTGTCAACCGCCAGTCTGTGCTCTGGTTCTCTGGATTTGCCCGTCCTAGTCGTTTCATTCCTTAGTGTCTGGCCCTGTTCACTTAGCAGTCTTGCTTGCGGCTCTGCTGGTCTCCGCTGCTTTGCATGGGCTTCCTCTAGTTGCGGTGCATGGGCTTCCTCTAGTTGTGGTGCATGGGCTTCCTCTAGTTGTGGTGCATGGGCTTCCTCTAGTTGCGGTGCGTGCAGGCTGCCCTTCGCTGCGCTGCGTGGACTTCTTGCAATGGTTTCTCTTGCAGCAGAGCACGAGCTCTAGGTGTTCAGGCTTCAGTAGGTGTAGCATTTGGGCTCAGTAGTTGCAGTTCTCGGGCCCTAGAGCGTGGGCTCAGTAGCTGTGGTGCACGGGCTCAGCTGCTCCGAGGCATGTGGAATCCTCCCAGACCAGGGATCAAACTTGTGTCTCCTGCACTGGCAGGCAGATTACCATCTACTGCTCCACCAGGCAGGTCCAACATAACGTTTTAACATTACAACATACACTTGAGGAGTGAATCAGTACTTAACCCCCTTTTTTTTATGGCTGAATAATATCCCATTGTTGCTTTTGAATTGTGGTGCTAGAGAAGACTCTTGAGAGTCCTTTGGACTGCAGGGAGATCATACCAGTCAGTCCTAATGGAAATCAACTCTGAATATTCATTGGAAGGACTGATGCTGAAGCTGAAGCTCCAGTACTCTGGCCACCTGATTCGAAGAGCCGACTCGTTGGGAAAAGACCCTGATGCTGGTGAAGATAGAAGGCAAGAGGAGAAGGGGGCGACAGAGGCTGAGACAGCCAGATAGCATCACTGACTCATGGACATGAATTTGAGAAAACTTTTCGAGATAGTGAAGGACAGGGAAGCCTGATGTGCTGCAGTCCATGGGGTCACAAAGAGCTGGATACAACCTAGCAACTGAACAGCAACAGTGTTCCATTGTCTGGATGGATCAGTTTGTCCGTTGATGACCTGCTTGCATTCTTCCCACCTTTTGGCTGTTGTGGATAGGACTGTCATGAACATTTGTGAGCAAGTATTTTCTTGAATACCTGTTTTACATTATTTTGAGTACATACCTAGGAGTGGAATCACTGGGTTTTATGGTAACTCTACGTTTAACTTTTGAGAAACTACCGAACTTTTCATAGCAGCTGCATGTCTCTTTGGCTTTAAGATTATATTATTCTAAATGAGAAATGATACAACACTATAGAGAATTTGGAAGTTATTTATTGAGCAATTTAAAGATGTTTCTAAGTAATTCAAATTATAAAAAAACTTTTAAGAAAAATATATCCTTGTTATAACAATTCAAATAATTTACAGAAGAAAAAAAATGTTTTTCTGTTCACCCCCATCTTACTCCTTTCCCTCTGACCATGGTTAACCCTTTGGTTTGTGTCCTTCCAAATGTTTTCAAGGCATGTATATAGACTTTGAATTTTCTTTTTTATATAAACATGTCATACTGTCTGTATACTCTTGCTTTGAAATCTTTCTATTAGTTTCCCGTAAATTTTGATTGCTCCAGTGACTGTCTTGGTGCCAGGCTGAGGGTCCCTGAGACACAACTTGTCCTGTTTTAAAAAAATCTGGGCCTCAGGTGTGCAAAGCTGTCCTTGGGTGGCTGGATGATGAATGTATTATACATTTCCTTTTGCTAACTCCATTTACAATTTTTTTAAAGGAATATGAATTGCTTTTATAATAAGAAAAATAAAGTAGGGAAGAAAGATTGAGGGCCTGAAGGCCTTGGGCACAGCTTGTATCTTAATTTAGCACTTATTTCATTCCTTTCTCTTGCATAATGAGTTGTTTATGCGTTCGCCTCCCTTGAGGGCGGATAGCGCTTATTCATCTGTTGCCATCTCCTTTCCCTCAGTGTGTGCCAGGCACACAAGTGGCCCCTCCAGGGTTGTGGCTGAGGCCACAGGGAAGAGGGTGGGTTGCAAAGACCCCCCTGTGTCCTCAGCTCAGGGTCCTAAAGGTCGTGCATTCTCGGGGGTCAGGCCCTGGCTGATCACGCTCTCTGCGGGGGTACCTGGGCCAGCCTCATGGGAAGCTGGGTGTAAGGCAGGGGCAGTTATTTATGGCAGCCCCTGCCAGGGTACCCATGGCAGGCAGCACCCAACTGAGGAAGTGATTAGAGTGCTGCCAGGCCCAGGAAGCAGGGAGAGGGCTGGCGGCTCAGGGCTGGCGGCTCAGGCTCCCTTTCCAGAGTTATAAATAGCCGGTCTGTTGGCGGAGGTGGAGAGACTAACACAGGAACGGAGGTGGGACAGCTCGCGCCCGGGGCGCGGGGGTGGGAGCTGTCTTCTTGGGCTTGTCTGTCTGTTAGTCTGGTTTGGGAAGGGGCAGAGGGCGTCTCACTGGCTGGACAGGGGCATGTGGTCTGTGCCAGGAGGGTCCCTGGCCAAGGCCCTCTTCCCCCCGGCCTGGGGTTCCCCATCTGTCCCTGAAAGACTAGCCTATCAGGGTTCATGTTCCTGCTGGGGGCTCAGACCACTAGCAGGGGCGTGTGAGAGACCCCTGTTGGCCCCAGTTTCCAGCCCCAACCTTCCCGTGAGGAGTTGTTAAGGTTCTGAGTGGGATGCCAAAGCCCAGGATGTTTACAGCATTTCCGGGGGAGCGGCTCTCTGCTGGCGCTGGGCAGGTCTGTGCCTGACTCATCCCAAAACACTTTATAAATAACCTGGAGGCGGGAAGGGAGGTGGGCGTCCACCCCCATTCCCCCCACACTCTGTGAGCAGGTGGCAGGCACTGAGGGCCCAGGCTTCCTACACGTCCAGGTAGAGAAGCCCCCGCCGTTATAGTCGGGAGCCAGGGTCAGGGGTCCTGGCAGATGGGGTCGTCAACCTCTGGAGATGGGCCCTGCAGTGCTTCTGGGGCCCCAGAGGGCTTTCCACTCAGCCATGATGTTAGCACCCCCGTCTTCTGTGAGGTGTGTTGGGGGATGTTCTGGCTGGGCAGAGGGAGCTAATATGGGCTAAACTCATTGGGAGATCCAGGACGGGTCACTCCCCTCCCTGAGTCTCAGAACCCTCTGGTAAAATGAGAGGGTTGAGCTGGCTGAGTGCTAAGGTCCTGTCCAGCAGTTGCATTAAAAAAATTTTGTTTTTAATTGGAAGATAACTGCTTTATAATGTTGTGATGGTTTCTGCCATACGACAATGTGAATCAGCCGTAAGTATACATATGTCCCCTCCCTCCTGAACCTCCTTCCCACCCCCCACCCCATCCCACTTCTCTAGGCTGTCACGGAGCACCAAGTTGAGCTCCCTGAGTCATACGGCAAATTCCCACTGGCGGTCTCTTTTTCACATTACGGTAATGTACATGTCTCAGCGCTACTCGCTCAGGTGCCGCAGTCGCTCCTGCCCAAGCTGTGTCCACAAGCCTCTTCTCTGTGGCAGCAGTTGCACTTTTGATTCCATGTCTGACACGTTGTAGGTGTGAATGGGTGGTTAGACATTCCTGTGTCACAAGATGCGTGTGTGGGGAGCTGGGAGACAGGAGTGGCAGTGACCCCCACCTGGAGCCCCATGTGCTGGACGAAGAGACTCTCGCTAGTCTGGCTGGGTGGACACTGGGAGCCTCTGGGGCGAGGGGGAAAGATCTGAAAGGTGTGTTCAGAGAGAGCCTGATTATTGTCCCTGAGGGAGAAGAGACATTTGACCTGTGTCGCTCCAGAAGGCTGACTGGGACCTGGAAGGCTGATTTCAGCGCGATGTATCCTCTGCTCATCCTGCTCGAACCTTTCTGGCTTGTGAGGTGGTGAGCTCCCTGTCTCTGAGTGAAGGCTCTTCTCTAAGGATGTGGAGGAAGGGATTCCACATGGAGTGGAGAGCTGTAGTTCAGGAGTTCCTCACATGGCCAGGAAGCTGGATCCATGAAGAGTCCGTTAGTAACACATTTCCCCGGTCTCCCCCCCACCCCACCACCCACACTCAGTGGGACTCCCAGGGGTCCAGCCATGTGGTCCCCATGTCTGCCCTACCTGTTCTGTGATGCTATGGGGCTGACCTGAGAAGGCTGAAGCGAAATATATGCCAGCCTCCCACCGTACATGTACATGCCATGTAGGTTTTGAGCACTGTACGACCATGGACACAGTGACAGTCGGTGAAGATCAAGAATAATCTCAGGAGACCATGAAAGGGATCTTAATCAATGGACGTGGCCGCCACGGCAAAGCCTGCACAAATGGCCTTATAGAAACGTCAAAAATCATGCTTTGGGGGATTAAAGTGCCAAAAGGGGTTCTGGGGCCTTTTGAGGGGAACAGGACAGGGGCCCTTCAACAGGGCACTCTGCACCGTCAGCTGCTTCAGGGTAAGGCCAGTCCCTGACCAGACGGAGCCTGGTGCATCAGGGAGAACGTGGCTGCAGGCAAGTCCACAGCCCTGGTTAGACTCCGTACGCCTCCTCGCTGGCTGTGTGACTTTCAGCTTGTCCGTTATCCTCTCTAGGCCTCTCATTTGTAAAGTGAGGGGCTTGGACTTTCAAGTCCTCCCCAGCTTGATGTGTTATAATACCTCCAAAGACTAGGAGCTGGCTATTTGTTAAGTTTTGG
>SJYF01000136.1:8123706-8134397 GCA_006410515.1 Procapra przewalskii
TATTATGACCAGTTTTGTTGCTGTAGAATCCCTCTTTCTGACTTCCCAAATGATTCCTGCCCTCTCCTTGTTAATTTCCCAGGGTCTGCTGGAAATGTGGCTGGCTTGGCTGACCAGGTAGGAAGGCCTTGCAGGAACAGAGTCAGGAAAGTTGATGGGGAGGGAAGGGGGGGTTAACAGGTATGTGTGCTCAGGCAGTGAGGACCAACCTGGGGACCAAGGCTGGTAGGGGCTCTGAGATGAAGGATCAGGGCTAGGGGAGCCACCAGGAGGCCAAATACTCCACCTCAGAGCTCAGGTTGCAGCCAGAAGGGGGATTCGTAATTCATTACTATGGAAGTCCCAAAGAGTTTGAGACCTCCCAAGGGTACAGTGACCAAGCATGAATGTACAGGAGGCTTCTGAAGACAGACCTGAGCTAGGGATGGGGTGGCAAGGGGTCATTCTTTCATCACCAGAGGCCACACCTGGCACTGCATCCCAGTGTTGCCGGCTCTCACACAGCCCATCTGAGAAGGTGTCGTTTGCCATGGCTTACAGGGATAATAGCAAGGCCCGGATCAGATGTGCTCTCAGATGCAGCTGGTGAGCGGCAGAGCAGACTTTGAACGCGGGTCTGGCCGACTCGACAGCACACAGGGCTCCCTCTACCTTCTGTACCTCCTCCTCTGCAAGGAGTGCTGTTCTCCTAAAGCCCAAGACCATGCCTGTATCTCCCCTAGGTCAGGAGAACATGCCAGTGAGCTGCTGTGAAGGAAATGTGCGTTAGAATAAAATGGCCCGGGAGACATCCGAACTATTCTAGGATCATCCAATACAGTGTCTGCAACTTTGGAAGTTGAGGCCTACCTGATTGCAGGGCGGATTGTCGGGGTTGTGGAGGCAAAGGAGCGCTGGCCCCTGGCCTTGAGCTCACATGTTGCCCGGGAGGCCAGCTGCAAGGCTGTTATAACACCTGTGCTTCTGGGGAGGAGGGTATAGTGGCTGTGCTGCGGCTAATCAGGGAGGCAGTGCTGGAGTCGTCGCTCAGAGGAGGAGCTGGAGTTTGTGCAGTTAGAAGTGGGAGAAGGCAATGGCACCCCACTCCAGTACTCTTGCCTGGAGAATCCCAGGGACGGGGGAGCCTGGTGGGCTGCCGTCTATGTGGTCGCACAGAGTTGGACACGACTGAAGTGACTTAGCAATACCAGCAGAAGTGGGAGAAGAGAGTGCTAAGCAGCTGGAAGAGCATGTGAAAGATGCTCAGAGGCCTGGAAGGGTGTCTGGAGTTGGGGAAACTGGGAACAACTCTGCGGGGTTGGAGATGGGGTTAAGTAAGAAGTGGAGGGTATGAGAGACAGGGTTGGACAGGTGAGCAGGGCCAGTCTGGGGAGGGCGTATGTCTGACTTTCTGACTTTGGCTGAACCAGCCTCCTCAGATATAAAATGGGAAAATTAAAGCCTTTTCTTTGTACAGGGCTGTCATGAGATTTAAGCTGGATAATGAAAATAAGGGCTTCTCTTGTGGCTCAGCTGGTAAAGAATCCGCTTGCAATATGGGAGACCTGCATTCGATCCCTGGGTTGGGAAGATCCCCTGGAGAAGGGAAGCGCTACCCACTCCAGTATTCTGGCCTGGAGAATTCCGTGGACTGTATAGTCCATGGGTTCGCAAAGAGTCAGACACAATGAAAATAAAGTGGTGGTACTGGGCCAGACACAGGTTCAATAAGTGGTGTTACTATTGTGGTGGTGGTTGTTGATGCTGCTGCTGGTAATAATAATAACAGCTGGTTTTACTGGTTCCCCTTTGGTCTATTCTTAACACCGCGGCAAGAGTAATTCTGTTAAAATGCGGCAGATCTTGTCCCTCCTCTGCTCACAAGACTCAGCGGCTCCCTCAAAGCCACAGTCCTTGTACTGGTCTTCCGGCCCCTACGTGATCTAACCCTCCCCTAACCTCTCCATATGTCCATCGCTCTGTTTGAACCACACTGGCCTCTTTGATATGCCTTGAACATGCCAGGTTACTCCTGTCCCAGGGCCTTTGCACTTGCTGCTGCTTTTTCACTAGAATAGTCCTCCTCAGATCCCCACAGGGCTCACTCCCTCGCCTCCTTCAGGTCTTTGCTCAAGCGTCACTTCCTTAGTGAGGCCTTTGGCTAAGCTGTCTGAAATCACAAACTGCCTCCCCTCACCCATGCTGGCATTCCTCATCTCCCTTCCCTCCTTTATATCCCTTATCTGTATTTATCACCTAGCATACTGTGCATTTGTATTGTTTATTATTTGTCACTCTCATTAGAACATATGGGCTTCCCTAGTGGCTTAGCAGAGAAGGCAATGGCACCCCACTCCAGTACTCTTGCCTGGAAAACCCCATGGATGGAGGAGCCTGGTGGGCTGCAATCCATGGGGTCGCTAATACTGAGGGACTTGACCTTCACTTTTCACTTTCATGCATTGGAGAAGGAAATGGCAACCCACTCCAGTGTTCTTGCCTGGAGAATCCCAGAGACGGGGGAGCCTGGTGGGCTGCTGTCTGTGGGGTCGCACAGAGTCAGACACGACTGAAGTGACTTACCAGCAGCAGCAGCAGTGGCTTAGACAGTAAAGAATCTGCCTGCAATGCAGGAGACCTGGGTCCAATCCCTGGGTTGGGAAGATCCCCTAGAGAAGGGAATGGCAACCCACTTCAGTATTCTTGCCTGGAAAACCCCATGGACAGAGGGGCCTGGCAGGCCACAGCCCATGGGGTTGCAAAGAGTGACTAATAGCTTCACTTTCACTTCACTTAGAAAATACGGCCCATGAGGGCAGGGCTTTTTGTCTGTTTTGTGCCCAGTGTCTAGCCTGGAAATAGTACTTGTTAATACGTGTTATTTTTATATGATCATCTCTGGAGCATGGAGAGTGGGTTGGGGCAACCTCCCCCTGCTGGGTGTGGCCAGCCCCTGACTGGAACCTCCAAGCTCACCTTGCTTCTTTGGAAAGATGTTTCCTCCAGGCCTTCCTATCTCTTCAACAAGAGCCACAGAACTGCAGGCTTCTAACTGACAGGCTCATCCTCTCTGCAGGCTTCCCTGCTTATTTTAAAACACAGCCCCCTCCACTTGCTCTGGGGCTCCCTCTCTGCCAGGAAACTCAGTGAGCATGGGGGTGGGTAGATGGCTCATTTTAGAGGAATTTCCCTGCTTCCTCAAGCAGCCTAGTGCCTGGGAGCCCAGGAGCCTGTGTGGCCTGATTTAGATTCTGGGAGCAGGGCTCCAGCTGCAGCCCTCCCATTCAGCTGGAACCGCATTTGGAGGCGTCTGCAAACCTTCCGCCCTGGTGCATTCCCCCTCCTTCTGGACTACTGGACTGAGTCCAAGCCTGGGAGGAAGGTACAGTGGTCACTCCGTCTCTCCACTGGGCTCGGCTCCTTTCCTTTAGGAGCACCGGCTGGAGCCACCCCGCGGGTCTCTAAGGGCCCTCCCCTTCCTACAGCCTATATCCCGTCTGCTGACGGCCTGTTGAAACAGCTGACATGTCCGTTTTATCATATTATCATGTCTCCTCTGAGACTTTGGGGAGATACGGTGCTTTAATTCCCTGTGTGGCTAATGGAATCGCAGGCTGGCAGGGGCGGGATTCTGGAACAGGCTGGCTTTTAGCCTCTGAGTCCCCACTAGGGGAGTGGAGACTCTGGAAAGAGGACAGATGGGTTGGAATCCGGACTGTTCTGCTGTGTCACCTTGGGCAAGCTGCTGGCCAGTCAGGAAAATGGCTGCATAAAGGTACCACTTCCTCGCTGGGCAGCTGTGAGGACGGAGCCAGATGATGGACAGAAGGCCCTCAGCTCAGGCTGAATGAGGCCTCAACAATGGGAGGCTGCTGCTGCTCCGCGATGCTGGCTCTGTGTTTCTCCTGCCGAGCGCTGAGCCTCCAGCAGCGCCCAGCCATCCTGGGCCTGTCTGAAGCACCGTGGGAGCCAGCTGGTCTCCTGGAACCTGTCCTGGGCACGAGGCAAGGGCTTCCCCGAGGTGAGGGCTCCCCCCACCCTCCACCCCCGGGATCTGGATTCTCTCCAGCTAGGGATCTGGGTGCAGAACTGGGGTCACGAGGGTGGAGTGGAACACTTCTGGCTGGTCCTTCCAGCTTTCTCTTTCTGCCCGACCACAGGGCCCCTGAGGAGGTACCCCTGAGGGAATCCCTGCTCATGGTATTGGGAAGATTCTTCTGACAGTGACTTCAATTTCACAGAAATGTCTGGAGGATTCCAATTTCCTGCTGTGTTGTATGTAAAAAGACTGTAATGAGGGAGAAAAATCTAGACATATTCGAGCAGCTGTAAGACAGGAGAATTTACATATCTCAGGTGTCAGGCCTAGGCGAGCCCTTTGGGTCATGAGGCTCACCCTCCTCTTTTAAACGATGAAGAGCCTGAGGTCCAGAGGACTCTGAGCTGTCAGAAGTCAAGCAGCTGGTAAGACATGGAGCTGGGACTCAAAGCTGGGCTTCCTGACTCCTCATCCAATGCGCTCTCCACTGGACCCCACCAGCCAGGACACTGGGGCTGGAATCGAGTCTCTGACCACAGAGCCTGTGCAAGTAACCAGGACTCCACACTGCCATCAGATGGCCTCTTACCCCTCTGACACCCGGCCGCAGCCTTCTATAATGAGGCTGTCATGCTTACAGAGGCTCCTCGGCTTGGCTTAAGATGGGCTTAGGCTGTTTGGGTAGCACCCCATGCCTTTCATTGAGAAAATACTGCCCAACTGCAGAGCTTTCACTGGGAGGAAAGGGTTCCTGCCACTGAGCCTAAAATCCCCAGGGATTCCTTTGATTCCATTTCACATAACCACACTCTCTCATGTCACCGGCATCCTTTCTTCTCCCTCCTAGGGCTTCACACTCTTAGAGTCTCACAGGCAGTGATCCTGTTCCGCTTAGTTTGGCAAAGCCCAGAATGTGGGTCTTTTCATGTTATAATCAGTCCATTTCCTCTGTTCCTGCATTGTTTCAGATATTTCATCTCTGAACATCTTCCAATTTCAGCATATCTTTCCGGAATGGTGGATGCCAAGAACCCAAGGCCACAACTGGGAAAGATCTCATTAGAAACAGATAGAAGAAGGGAGGGTCCCCACTGGGCATAATTGTGCCCAGGCTCCCAGTAACCCAGCCATCTGGAAGGTCCTCCTTCCTTCCTTCCTGGAAACTCAGGGCTGCCCAGGTACCAGTCTGAAGGCAGAGGGGATTCCCCAAATGCCCTCCTGGGCACAGAGGACGGACGGAGCCATCCATGTGACTCTGTCTCCCTGTCTTCTCTCATGGGCTCCTTTCATCACCCTGGTCCAGCTTTTTATTCATTCAATAGGCATTTATTAAGTCCCTGCCGCATACCAGGACTAGGGCTAGGCACTGGGAATACTATGGTAAATAAGAAGCCCATCTTAAGAAGCCCATCTTCTAGGGCTCGGGAGTGACAGTAAACAAGCAAAGCAATACAGATGTGAACAGGTGAAGTGCAAGGAGGCCAAGCACAGAGTCCAGGGGAGGAGAGAATGGGGGGCCATCTGGAGTGGGTGGCCTAGGAGGGCTTCTGAGCAGTGTCATTAAAGCTGAGACCCAAAGGTGAGAAGGACTCTCCTAGGGAAAGATGTGGGAAGGTGTTTCTGGGAGAGGGGACAGGATGTGCAAAGCTCCACAAAGAGACTCAGCTGAGAGGAGGGATGGATGGATGGTCTATGTAGTGTGAGCTAAGGTTGGAGGCGGCCCAGATCTGGAGGGGTTAGTTCACTGTCTGGCTTTCTCGCGGATTCCCTGTGTGTCCTGAGCATGTAACTTAGCTTAGTTAAACCTCTGCTCCTCTTGGATGGGATGGAACTAGTAACTCCCCTGTACAAGCCTCTTGGAGGCCTCAATGAGATCCGTGGAAAACCCCAGGGCCTAGCACAGGGCCGGCCCTCCACATGGGGAGCAATTCTTATTCCTATTTTCACCCCTAGTTCCTCAAGGAAAAACATTTGAACCCCTTGGCTCTTTTCCCATCCAACCCCTGTTCTCAATCCCATCGCTTCTTAAATGTGGGGCTTTCCCCATTCCAGCTGACACTCAGACAGAACTCGTCAGACTTGAGTGGTAACAAACCCAGTTGTCTGAGCTCTGTGTGTTCTAAACAGTAACGTGGTGGGAGGGACTTCTGCCCTCGCTGTGGGCTGGCATGCGTGCCTTCATTTCCCTCTGATTCTCTCTTCTTTCTCATCTTTAGATTGTTTTAATTAGTCAGCTGGCACAAAAAGAATATTTCTGGAGTATGTATAAAGTATAAAGAATAAGGGGCTTCCCAGGAGGTGCGAGGGGTAAAGAACTCGCCTGCCAGTGCAGGAGACAGAGCGATATGGGTTTGATCCCTGGTTGGAGAAGATTCTCCTGGAGAAGGAAATGACAACCCCCTCCAGTACTCCTGCCTGGAGAGTCCCATGGACAGAGGAGCCTGGCGGGCTACAGTCCATAGGGTTGCAAGGAGTCAGGCACGACTGAGGTGAGTTAGCATGCACGTGCAAGAATAAGAGCGCACTGAATGCCACTTGATTTAAGAATAAGAATGCTGCCTTCCCAGAATGCTGCCTTCCCATACGGAATCTGTGCGCAGTTCCCTTCTTTTCCCTGGAGCTAACCCACCTTCTGGAATTTTGTGTATATATGTATTTTTCTTTTCTCTTCTTAATAGTTTTCAGCTTATGTTTATAGACCTAAGTAACGTTGTTTTCGTTTTTGCATGTTTTGAAACTTCATATAAATGGAACGACACTGTGTGTATTCTTCTCCCATGTGCTGTTTTAATTCCACACTATTTTTCTAAAATTCGTGCATGCTGTTACTACTAGATAGTATCCCATTGTAGGAATAGATGGTGACTTGATTATTCATTTTCCGGCCTAAAGATTAGTTGGGTTTTCAGTTTTTTCTTTAATTTCATAACCAGGGCTGTTATAGATGCTCCTGTTTATAACTGAAGACACACCCACAAGGTATACATCTAGGAGTGGGTTTGCTGGAATTATATGGGATCCCGCTCAATTAGTTTCCAATTAGATAGAACATAATATAGAAGTGTTCTTGTTACTCCACAGCTATTCTGCCTGCTTCATAATCGTTGTAATTTTCGTTCATCTAGAGGGTAGAATCTCTTTGTGTTCCTTCTTCATTTTCTGGTGTCTTCACCAATGTGGCTATACTGGTTTTCCTCTTCAGAATCTGTTTCTATGCCCACCTATGTTCTTCTTGCCTATAGCAGAGGACACGAGCTTTCTCCTGTCTCACACCTGGTCCTTTTCTGTCTCTGGTACGATTCCACTCCTTTTGCCTTTCCTCTTATTTCAGCATCCCTCTATTTATGATTTCCAGATTTTAAAAATTGGTAGTGTGGCAGGCATGCTGGTCACATACCCAAGTTCCTCATGATTTTCTACCTCTTCTTCCAGCCTCCCTCCTCCTATAGAGTCTGAAAAGGCCAGAAACTTTCCTGGCTTCCCTTGCAGCTAGAAGTGGCTGTAAGACTCAGGCTGGCCAATGAGACATAAGGGGCCTTCTGGTAGGAGGCTTATGGGAAATATTTTTTGCACATTTATTTCTCTGGAAAAAGGAAGTAGGCTCTCTCCCCTCTTTCTTGTTTATATATAAGAACATGATGTTTGGAGCTGAGGCAGCCATCTTGCGACTAGAAGACAGTAAGTCTGAGGATGAGAAACCAGCATGCTTAGGATGTTGTTGAGACAGGATGGACAAAGCCAGGGTTCTTAGGGACTTTGCTGGACCTCTGAGCTAATCCTGGTGCTCCCATACTCCAAACTTCTTGTTATGTTAATTTAATGTTTTCTTGATCAAATTATGTTAGTAAAATCATCTTTTTGCAGCTCAAACATTCTGAGTGACAGGGTTGTCATCGTATGTATTTCTTCTCTTGCAATTTTTTTTTTCTATTTTGTTGACTAACTTTTTTTGTGCTCCTCCAGATTACATTCTGAAGATTCAGGAATGTAATTCCTGACACTCCAGTTGCTCTTGAACTTCCTATAATACTTGACATTGTTCATCTATCCTCTGGAGAACTTTGTCTTCTCGGGCTCCTGTGATGCTTCAGAGTCTGGGGCCTCCATCTGCCTTCCTCTCTTTCTTTTTTTCTTGGAGGTCCCACTGGGATTCCTGCCTTCCTTCTCTTCCTCTTGCTCTGACTCCTCACCATGAACTGCCCTTGATGAACGCCTGCTACATATTAGGAGCCAAACTTGGCTCTTTCCAGGGGTCATTGTATTTGCTGCTTAGTTACTATTATCCCCACTTCACATATATGGAACCTAGGCTTTGAGAGGTTAATTAACTTGCCCAAGGCTATCCCTAGTAGCTCAGCCGGTAAAGAATCCACCTGCAATGCAGGAGACCCTGGTTCAATTCCTGGTTCAGGAAGATCCGCAGGAGAAAGGATAGGCTACCCATTTCAGAATTTTGGGGCTTCCCTGGTGGCTCAGACAGTAAAGAATCCACCTACAATGCAGGACTCCTAGGTTCGATCCTTGGATTGGGAAGATCTCCTGGAAGAGGGCATGGCAACCCACTCCAGCATTCTTGCCTGCACATCCCCATGGACGGAGGAGCCTGGAGGGCCAAAATCCATGGGGTTTTTGAAACGACTGAGTGATTAAGCACAAGGCTGTCCTTGTGCTTAGTTAGTAGATGACATTATCTTCTACTTTAATTGCACCATCTTGCCCAAGGCTAGACAGACAGTCCCTTTCTCATAGCTCTCTGTATTTCCTCTCCCAAGGAAAAGTGACCCATTCTTATGGCATCAACTATACTTTTATAGAGAGAACTCTTCCTTGGTGGCTCAGATGGTAAAGAATCTGCCTGCAATGTGGGAGACCCAGGTTTGATCCCTGGATCGTGAAGATCCCCTGGAGAAGGGAATGACAACCCACTCCAGTACTCTTGCCTAGAGAGTTCCATGGACCAAAGAGCCTGGTGGGCTACAGTCCATGAGGCTGCACAGAGTCGACACGGTTGAGTGACTGTAGTCCTATAGGCTTGTACTATCTCCTTTGTCCTAAAAAGTCACTGAAGCTTCTCCTATCCTTTACATCTGGCATGTATAGAGTTACCTAATCCGCCTTTGTGAATTTCCGACCATGGCGTATCCCAGCCATGGAGATGGACGGATGTCTTGCATCTTCTTTGTCTCCTCCTCCCTTCCTCATCTCATGTATTCAGCCAGAAGCAGTGGCCAATAATGACTTTCTTTAAAATGTTTTTTGAATCTGTCCCTTTGCCCTTATTCCTGGGCAGTGACCCATGCCCACCTGGTCTAGCATAATAGTTTCCTCCCTGCTCTTCCTGCTTCAGCCCCTCCCTTCTCATCCATCTCCAGGATGCTCCCAGATGACCTGTTCCGGTACATTGCTTTCCTTGTGTCCCTCCCTGTTCTGGATCCCTCGTTGACCCCCCACTGCCTCTTTTTCATGGCTCTTCACTCTCTGGCTCCCGTCTTGTTTCTCTGCAGAGTAGTTCAAATCAGCCAGAGTGGTCTGCTCTTTCACGTGTACCTTCCCCTTCCTTAACTTCCAGCCGCCCATTTGTCCAACCCTGCCTGACCTCCTCTTGTAAGTGTCAAATGCCACATCTTTCCAAAACCACCTCCATCCCTTGGGCCAGGCTAAGACTTCAGTTACCTGACCCTGGGATCTCTCCCTCCCTCCTTTGAGATTTCCCAAAACACTCATTGCCCGAATGTCAGGGCACCTGACATTTGCTCACTGTGTGCCTAAGCTGGGTTTCCCAAAATCAAGACGGCAAGTGACTGGAACCATGGTTCTCCTTGCTGAGGCTTAAGGCTGGGGAACTGAATGGAGCCACGCCCTTTCTTGTAACTCAGTCCATCTCCTGTGCAAACAGTAATTGAGTGTTTACTATGTTCTAGGTACTATTCTGAACACTAAGAGTGCATCTGAGAGGACAAATTCTTGCCCTCAAGGAACTTCTGGTCTAATAAGAAAACAGATAAATACATTTTAGAAAGCATGAGTTTTTGTAGGGCGAGTATAAGGTGCTCATGGTAGGGCCACCTTACCATGACTAAGGGTTTCCCAGTTGGCTCAAGTGGTAATGAATCCACCTGTCAATGCAGGTGACATTGGTTTGATCCTTGGGTCAGGAAGATCCCCTGGAGAAGGAAATGACAACCCACTCCAGTATTCTTGTCTGGGAAATCCCATTAACAGAGGAGCCTGGCAGGCTACAGTCCACAGAGTCACAAAAGAGTCGGACATGACTTAGCACCTAAACCATCGCCACCACAACTGTGGCTGAAATGCCAGGGAAGGCTTCCCTGAGACAGTAAATTTTATTTTTTACTTTAGTTTTTACAAGTCTCCATTTTTTCTTATTGGGGGTTTCCCAGGTGGCGTAGTTGGTAAAGAATTCTAGAATCAACAACAAAAAAAATCACATTTCAATAAATATAATCAGAACAAATAAAATGTAGGGGAAAAGAAAATAAAAACTATATTACCTAAGGAAGTAAATTTTAGATTGGGGCCTGAAGAGATTTATCCAGGTGAAGAGGCGGGAAAGAACATACAAGGCAGAGCACATATGAGGGCTCAGAAGTGCACAGAACGTAGCACATTTGAGGGACTTTTATTTGAAAATAAACGTCACGCATGGCTCTGG
>SJYF01000136.1:8134428-8170368 GCA_006410515.1 Procapra przewalskii
GTTGGGGGGCGGGCTGGGAGGGATAAGCAGGGCCACGTGGGTTGGACCCCAGAGAAAGCAGGAGCTGGGATGCTGTGGCCTTGGTGAAGAGAGGGTGAGATTTGTTAGGGGAGGAAGCTATACATTCAGGGCCATATCGGGGCGTGGAAGGAGGACTAGATGGCGAGCAGGCAGGGAGCAGTGAGCTGGCTGGCAGAACTCGGAAGACCGTGGCAGCGTGCCAGTCACTGGAACCTGCCCTGTGACCTAGCCAGTGTTCCGGAATTCTGAAAGCTCTGTAGAGTCTACCAGCCAAGCATGGCATGACAAAGACCGTGAGAGAGGTGTGTATAGAGCCCTGTGTTGGCGCGAGGTGGTTCAAGGAAGGCTTCCTGGGTCTGATGGGCTTTGGGACGGGGCTCCTAGTGCCGAGCGGGCTGGCTCAGGACAGTATTCTCTCTTTCCTGCCAGCGTCCAGTGCTCAACCCGTGATCTAATGGCCTCTGGCTCTGGGGCCCATGGTGGCTGTTATTTCTGGAAGAAGCAGCCCTTCTATAGCACGAGCGCTCCTTGGGAGAGCTGGGAGGGCAAAGACCACTTCCTCGGCATTTATTTCCTACCCAGCCTCTACCAACCTCAGCAAATAGCTACTTTCTCTCCAAGGCAATTGGATCAACTTGTCCAATGAACACTGTGGCTACACGCGTGGCCAATAAGTGGGTCTGAATTGAGGTCTTTGTCTACTCTAGCACCTCCCCCACTATCGAGAGTAATTTTGTTATAATCTATAAAATAAATTTTCATTTATATTTATTCCTTCTCAAAGAAGAAAGCAGATGTAAAATGATTGGTTCTAACACTATCTCACAGAAACTCTGCTTCTTTCTCTTCCCCTTACAGAGGATTTTGTTTAATTCAAATTTGTTGTCAGACATTATCACACACATTTGGGATACATCAGTGAAACAGGAGCCAGGGTAAAGACTTTGCCCAAGCTTACAGTTTAGCAGACAAGACAAACAGAAGACATAATGAGTAAGTTACATTGTTTGCTAGCAAAGGTGATGAATGCTACAGAAAAAGAACAAGAAGGGGAACCAGAGAAGTTTTTTATTCTCACAAGTCAATTTAACTTAGTGGGCAGGAGGATAGATAGAATGAGAGACAAGGGAGAGATGGAGCAGGGCTTCTGTTTTTTTCCCTGTTTTTAAGTAATATGGATCAATTTCATTTTTTGTATTTCTTTTTCTATTGAGGTATAGTTGATTTATATCGTATACTGATTTCAGGTGTATAACACAGTGATTCAAAAAATTTTAGATTATATCCCATTTAAAATTTTTATGAAATATTGTTTAAGTCCTTGTGCTGTACAATATATCCTTGTAGCTTATTCATTTTTTTTACAAGAAAGCATTTTTTAAAAATTGCCCTCCCAGTTCTCTAGTTGATTAATAATATAGTTTCAGGTGAACAACATAGTGATTCAAAAGTTGTATAGATTACACTCCACTTATATTTCTTATAAAATATTGACTATTTTCCTTCCTTGTGCTGTACAATATATCCTTGTAGCTTTCTTATTTTATATATAGTAGTTTGTATAGAAAAACTCTTAATCCTCTCTGTTTATTATGTCCTTACCCCTTTCTTCTCCCCATTGGCAACCACTGGTTTGTTCTATCTGTAAGTTGATTTCTGTTTTGTTATATTCAGTCATTTATTTTAGTTTTTAGGTTCTGCCTATAGATGATAACACACAGTATTTGTCTTTCTCTGTCTGACTTATTTCACTAAGCATAGTACCCTCTCGGAGAAGGCAACGGCACCCCACTCTAGTACTCTTGCCTGGAAAGTCCCATGGATGGAGGAGCCTGGAAGGTTGCAGTCCATGGGGTCACTGAGGGCCAGACAGGCATGACTGAGTGACTTCACTTTCACTTTCCACTTTCATGCATTGGAGAAGGAAATGGCAACCCACTCCAGTGTTCTTGCCTGGAGAATCCCAGGGACAGGGGAGCCTGGTGGGCTGCATCTATGGGGTCGCGCAGAGTCGGACACAACTAAAGTGACTTAGCAGCAGCAGTACCCTCTAGTTCTAGCTGTGGCAAAACCTCTTTCTTTTTTGTGGCTAAGCAGTATTCCTATTCCTTTGTGTATATAAGCCACATCTTCTTTATCCATTCATCTGTTGATGGGCACTTAGGTTGTTTCCGTATCTTGGATCTTATAAATAATGCTGCTGTGAACACTGGCATGCATGTATACTTTCAAATTAATGTTTTGTTTTCTTCAGATGTATACCCAGGAGTGTGATTGCTGAATTATACAGCAGTTCTATTTTTAGTCTTTTGTAGAATCTCCATACAGCTTTACATAGTGATTGCAGGACAGGGCTTCTATTTTTCAAGATAAACCCTTGTCCCTGGCTGGAATTTTACACTAACTACATGTGTATTACTTTGATAAAAATAAAAGTTAAATTCAAATAGTACTGTAATTATATTGGTATGTGAGGGTGGCAGGGTGAGCTAAGTTCTCTATTGTCACAGCAGAAAACAGGAAAAAGGTTTCTAAAGTTAATAAAACAAGAACTAGAACTACAGGCATATAATTTAGCAGTGTAAAGAAAACTTCTGAAAAATCAGAATTTAAAGCAGAAATAGCTAAAGAGTGAAAAGTTATTTCTTCCAGGGGAGAAATGACTTGAAGGTAGGAATGTGTAGGATACAGTAGATGGGAGACTCTTGCCTTTTATTATACACTTCTCTGTATGTTTGGATTTTTAAAATCATAGGCATGTATTACTTTCACGATTGAAAAAAAAACAACAACCCATATTCTACTGAGTCCTAGGAGGTCTGCAGAGGGGTGTGCTGGGGGCTTTTGTAGGGAGTGAGAGGGTGGGAAAGTAGGTAAGTTTTTCCCCCATTCATGCAAATCCACTTTCTTTGATTTGTTTTATGTCTCTGACTTTTATGCGAGGTTTCTTTTGAACAAAGGTTTCTGCCAGTGAAACTGGATTGAACTCCTTTTGGCTCTCATGATTAATGGTGCTTTATAAGCACCCATTACCCTTTATGCTCATGCCTATTTACTTCTTTAAAGAACTTCCATCACTTAGAAGCCTTGCAGTCTTCCCCGCAGTTGGCTGTGGCTGGAAGCAGCTGGGGAATTTGCTGCCAGTTTGGAGGCGGGGCCCTTCAGTCAGTCCTTTGATAACCGCTCCTGCAGAGTGCCTTTGGCGCCATTCTCAGCACAGGGGCTCTCTGGGAATTCTGCCGGGGCTCCCAGCCTGGTGGCTTTCATCATGACAGGAATGCAGCGGAGCTAAGAATCCCAGTATCGGCAGTTTCTCTTGGGGTAGCTGTGAATTCTTATGGAAACTTGCCGCCCACTCCACTTCCTGTAAAAGAAAAAGGAAGAGCGAAAAAGACAGAGAGAGAGAGAGACATGGAGACTATGAATGAAGAAGCGGTGGCAACCTCCCATTGGCTTAGTCACCTCCTCGTGACTCCACTTCCAGACAAGTGTCCCCGTCTGCCTGCTCTGTACTCTTAGGGTAGGTCCCTTTCATTCATGTTTCCAGGGCCTTTGCAGGCACCCCTGATACTACCTTGCAGCTGCTTTCCTGAGTCTGAAGTTCCAAAGGTTCTGTGTTTCTAGGAACCTTTCAGGCCTCCATGCCTTTTCACATGGTGTTCCTTCATCCACTGTCTGGGGATATGATAGTAGTCCTTGAAGTCCAAGCCCATTTGTCATGTCGTTGGTAAAACTTTTTCTGGCCCTCAGTTTCTAAAGAAACTGTCTCTGCCTTAATACTTATCATGGAGACTGGCCATCACTTGATTAGAGTTTGGTGTCCTTGGGGGGTTGAAAACATCCCATAGTCATCTTTCTGTCTGGTATACAGTGGGTTTTTTTTTTTTTAAAGCATCTGTTCAGTGAATTAAATAAAGCATGCTGGCTATTCTTTTCTGTGCTTTAGGAAAACTTGCTTGGCCTGGAAGAAACGTTACTGTGGGAGGATCTTTAGCAAGCATCTCCATAAATCATTTCCTGTTGTCCTCTTGAAAGACCAGATTTGAAAGAGTAGGTGGCATCAAGAGATAGCCTCCTATACTTGGAGGGATTTTGTCTGGGGAAGAAAATTGTTGCCACCAATTTACACATCAGAGAACAGAGGCCCAGAAAGACTGAGATTTGCTGGTGATCAGCCAATCTGTTGGTGAACAGCAGAAGCCGGAGGTTGAAACCCATGTCATCTGACTCCAGGGACATGGTTTCCTACCACACACTTCCTGGCAGTCTCCACAGTGTGCTCTGAGATGACACCATTTACGACTTTGCAGGCCACAATTTCCCCTCAAGCCTGCATGTAGGTGTCTTCTTCCTTCCATCCCCCTCCTGCTTTTCCTTCCTTGCCCTGAGATTAGGGAGCTCTTTCTCTGTCTCCTCCGCAGTCTGCAGGACTTCATCTCCCTCTCATGTCTTTCCAGGTAGCATGATTTCCAAATTTTTCCGCTGGTTTCTTTTTCTGGCTGTGGTCCTTTTGGGGGAGACTTTCCAAAGTAGCCGAAGATTAGAGGATGATAACACTGAACTAGTTAGTGGATCTCCTTTGATGTTATTTTGTGGGCAAACTCATTAATTTATGACAAAAAGACATCAAAGAGCTAGGCTCTTGCATAGGGGCTGGTTTGTCCCAAGGCAGCTGGGTAATAATGATCAGTCAAATTAAATCTCAGCGTCTTCTCTTTCCTCCAGAGTTAAAGTCCAAGTGATGGAGTGTGGGACATCCTATTCTGTAGGATTCCACTGCAACCTCGAGTCAGTACTATAGGAAGCTCTCCTCACTCCGAAAGTGGATCTCTCTCCGTAGCTTCCACTCTGATGCTTCTAAGCCTGAGGTCTGTCAAGACTGTGATAGCAACCCTGGAGGCAATGTAGTAATAAAAGGCTGAGGCTGTTACTCTCTTTTTCTAGTCAGAGGAGCTGGATATTAGAAGGGATCATTCATCCTTGCATGGATGAGTTCAAGCTTCTGTACAGAGTCCTAGCCTTGTAATTTCACTGGTAAGGAGAACTCTCCTTGGGCTGTACAGGAAAGTGCCAGCACCGTGCTTGGCACAGAGCAAACTCTTCATGCACAGTGGCTGAAAGTACTTGCTTAGACATGTTGTGATGCAGGCAGGTCTCAGCTAGTTGAAGAGGAATAAGGTATAGAGCTCAGGTCTTAACTTGCATCACAAAACCTCCTAGTCTGCTTATACTGGTGGCCCACACTGTGCTGCTTCCATTGTATCTGTGGTGGGAAATTGTCTGTGCTTCTTTCCAAAGCCGCCCCCTCCATGTTTGCCCAATCTCTGGACCTCTTGAGGGCTTGCTTCTGCTATTAACCCTCTTTTTTCAGAGCCATCAGTGTTTCCTCTCTGGTAGATTATTCCTGTCAGCAAACCCCAGACTCTGACGTCTCCCATCTTAAAAGAACCTCCTTTGCTCCTTCCTCTCCCTCAAGCCACCATGCTACTTGTCTCTCTCCTTTACAGCGGAATGACTAAACGAGTTGCCTACACTCCCAGCATCTCTGCTTCCTCTCCTCCATTCTGACTCTCAAACCCATTTTAATCAGACTCTCATCTCCATGCTCCACTAAAACAGCCCTTATCAAGATCACCAGCGACCTTCTTGCCGCCAGGTCCAATGGGTATTTCTCAGCCTTCATGTTATTCTAATGTTATTCTCTATGCGAGCAGCACTCAACGCAGCCGGTAAGACTCTGTTACCAGGTTTCTTACGTGGTTCCAGGATACCACTCTCTATCAGGTATCCTTCTACTTCACTGGCCACTCTGCTCAGAATCCTTTTGTCTTCCCAGACTGTAAGTAATAAAGTACCAGGACTGGTTCTTAATTTTTTTTTTCTAGCTTTACCCATTTCCTAGATAATTTTATCTAGACCCATGGTTTGAAATACCATTCACATGCTGATGACCCCTGAAGTTTTTATTTCCAACCCTCTACCTCTTCCCTGAATGCCAACTGCGTACTTTACTAAGATGTATAACATGCATTTCAGACTTCAAGCCTAAACCAAGGGGACTTCCCTGGTGGGTCCAGTGGTTAAGAGTCCACCTTGCAATGCAGGAGATGCGAGTTCAGTCCCTGGTCAGGGAGCTGGGATCTGACATGCCACAGAGCATCTAAGCCAGTGTGCCACAACTAGAGAACCCCTGCTCCACAACGAAAGGTCTCAGGTTATGCAACGAAGATCCCTCAAGCTGCACCTAAGACCGAACACAGCTGAATAATAAATATTAAAAATACCCTGAATCACTTAAACACATCCAAACTCTGTATTCCCCATCCTTGCTCAGCCCTTAGTCTTCCTCCCTCAGTAAATAACAACTCCTTTGTTTCAGTGGCTGAGACTTCAAAACTTGGAATCATCTTTAACTTCTTACATGTTGCAACCTCAATCCATCCACAGGTCCTTTCAGCATTTCCTCCAAGTTATAAATATCTAGAGTCTGGCCACTTCTTACCACCTCCACTGTTACTCCCCTAATCTCAGCCACCACCATATCTTGACTGGATAACTCTAACAGCCTCCTAATTGGCCTCATTGCTTTTTCTTGCATCTCTGCCAACCCTAGCATCTAGAGCAATCTATTAAAAACTGCAATTAGATAATACCACGCCTCTACTCTAAATCTTTAAGGATTGCCATCCCACTTTCTGAATGGTATCCTAAATCCTCATGAGGGCCGACAAGTCATGCAAAACCTGGCTCCTGCTCCCTTTCTGGTTTCAGCTTCTGTCTCTTTCCTTTGCCCCCTCCAGTCTAGCTACGCTGGTCTCCCTGCTATTTGAACATGCCAAGCCCACTCCCTGCCTCAGAGCCCTCATAGTCTGTCCTCGAAGCTTTGTCAATTTTCTCAGATAACTGCATGCTAAATTCTCTCACTTCCTTCAGGCCTCTGTCCAAAGTTACCGTAACAAAAAACTTGCTGTATTTTTTTCTAAAATACCCTCTACCCCCATCTTTCTCTCATTACCATGCTTTACTTTTCTTCCTACTGGTGATTACAACTTGAGATATTTGATACTCTTTGCTAATCCATTATTGATCATTTCCCTATTAATATAAGTTTCAATAAGAACAAAATCTTCATGCATTTAGTCATCCCTGTATCCCAATCTCCTAGAAAAATGCCTGGTACATAGTAAGTGTTCAACAAATATACAGAGAATGCATTCATCCAGGTGTGTTATCTTCAAGTGAAGAGAATGGTTTTCAAATGTGGTTGTCTAATTAATATGATCAAAACCAACTGTAAGGAACTGGGGGAGGTACACATGGAGATCATCAGATGTGTGTTTGTTTATTACCAGAGACCACCATGGGAGTCACAGGTATTTTCAGGTTGTTGTTCGATGCCAAATCATTTGCAAAGCTATAGGTGAAACGAAACACCTGCCTTTAATTTCTTTGGCATGTCCTTATCCTTGAGGACTCAGTGTGTTTATCTGTGAAATAGGCAATTGGAGATGTGGTTACTGTTTTGCTAATTCATAGGCTACAGGATGCTGGAAGGAGACAGTACAGCTAGGGGGATCAACCACATGAGCCCTGGAGCTCGACTGCCTGTGTTTGAATCTTGCCTCTGTTCCTCGCAGGCCATGTGACCTCCAGTAACTTACTCAGTTTCCTCATTTGTAAAGTGGAAATAATAAAAGGCATTTATTTCAAAGAATAATTATGAGAATTATATAATATAATACATGTAGAATATGGTCTGGTACATCATAAGTGCTCAACAAATGTTAGCTATTAAACATGAGATGCTCTGAGAGGTCATTGCTATTAATGTCTTTTAGGGGCAATAAGCTATCCTAGAATATAAGATGATATGGAACTTTTTAAAGTGTGATAATAATATTGTGATTAGGTAGGAGAATGCCCTTATTTTTAGGAGATACATGGTGAAGTACTTAAGAATAAACCCTCACTTACTTTCTAATAATCTAGCCAATTATATCTCTATGTTTCTGTATCTATCAAGCAGATGTGACAAAATGCTAACAATTGGTGAAGCCAAGTGGATAGTACAGTTTACTGTACTAACCTTTCAAAGTTTCTGTATGTTTGAAAATTTTAAAATAAAAGAAGAACCCTAGAAATAGTCTAGTGAAGTTCAAGACTCAGTTTACAGAAAGAAGAGCAGATGTGAAGTGTTTGCTTAAGGTCATACTGCCTGAGCCAGGACCCAGGTCTCCTGGCTAACTGTGTGTGTTAACCCTCTGACAGCAGTGAGCTGCAGAGGAATTTTCCCAGCTTTCTCTCAGAGGCCAAGGCGGGTATACGTGTGTATAAAAGGGCACCTGTGCTGTTGCTTCCTTTTTGGTTATTATGCAAATAGGTCATCTGGTTGGAAGGTGTGATGTTGAAAAATGTGAAAGAGGTGCCAGGGCCAGACCTGCCATCCTTAAAGAGTGGGCATACCAGTTTGGCATCATCTGCTTGTGATTTTCAAGTGGTGGTGATGGTGTGTGTGTGTGTGCAAACTCTGGGATTTCAGAGGAGGGAAGACTAAGAGTTGGGGTCAGAGCCAGGAAAAGCAGCAAGGAAAGACTGGCTTCAGTCTGGAGTTCCCTGAAAGAAGGGACCCCAGGGTATTTCTGGGGATGAAACAAGGGCACATATTTAAAGAAAGGAAACTATTATCTGTGGTCTGCAGCAACCTCCTCTAGCTGATAGGTTCCATGGCAGTGAAAAGGACAGAGGGGATAGGAAGGAATGTACATGCAAGCCTCGAGAGGGGGCCACAGAGAAGAAACGGAAGAGAGAAAAGAAAAACAAAAACATAAGAGGCAGCCTGGGCCGGGGTTGGGAGGGGCTGGGAAGAGGGGTGTTGGGACGGTAAAGACAGCCGCACCTGGGGGCCCGCGAACGAGTCGAGGACCGTCAGCCTTGGCAAGCTGGCATGTCTTGCCCCAGAATGGTCCTACCCCTCTTTCCTCCGAGTCTGGAAGCCCTGGGAAGCCTCGGTAGTGAGCGCAGAGCTCCTGGCGCTCTTATTAGCGGGAAGGACAGGCAGGAGAGGCGGGGCCTCCGGGCCCGGCGGGAGCGGAGCCTCTGGCCGCGGGCGGGGCTCCTCTCCGGCGGGCGGGCGCCGGAGTCTGGGGGCCTCCGCTTCCCCCTCCCTATCTGCGGAGGCGTCTGGCCCCTCCTCCTCACTCCCCGCCGCCCCCACGCCCGCCGCCGCTGTCAAAGATAACCAGGCCGTTGCCTGCAGGAGCAGCGGCAACTAGCGAACGGGCCCTGAAGAGCCTCGGGTGCGGCCTCGCCTCTCCGGCCCGGCGCCCTGATCAGCACCGCGGACAGCACAGTGATCGCCTCCAGGACCTAGGCGCCCGCCGGCCCACCCGCCCACAGGCGCTCGGGCCCGCGACGTCCGCATCAGCACCGCGGACAGCGCCCGGGCCCCGGTCTCGTCGCCGTCAGCCCACCTGCTCCCGGAGTCAGCAGCGCCAACATCCCTCCTCGACGGGCCCCGCAGCGGGCTCGGAGCAGTCAGCGCCCCCGGAACATGGCCACTGAGGTAGGGGGCGAGCACCGGCCCGCAGTCAACGCCTGACTGCTGTGGGGAGAGATCGCTTCTAGGGGCGGGAAAGGGTGGAATGGGGATGGATGAGGGGGCTGGGGTAGGATGGGATGGGGTGGTTTTCCGGATCAGGTCCGGAGGGAGGGCGCCGGGGGAGGTGGAGTGGCAGGGTGGAAGAAAGGGGCTCCTCACTGGAGCTTATTTGACCCCTGGCGTGTCAATCTTCCTCATCTGAGTCCCGAAGCTGTCTGCACCACTTGTTGGCATTAGTGCCAGGGTTGCTCTGGGGCTTCAGCTGGGATTTCCCCTTCTCACGGACTGCAAGTCCTGAAACCACTTCCCTGGAGGGTTGGAGACCAGCCTGAGCCTGTTTTAGGGAGGGAAGGCGGCTGGCTGCTGTTGCTATGCGATGCAGCCATCTAGCTTTGATCCCAAAAGTCTGGCAGAGAGATGACAGACCTACCTTCACATCCGCATTTCCTCCAAGGAGGCGGGGCGTAGGGGACAGGAGGGGACAAAGAATCCTCAGGTCAAAACCCCAAATAGTTGGTTTTAATGGTCTGCCTGCACCAGTTCAATTTTGCATATGACCCTTTCTCGCTTCTTCACCCCTTTTGAATTCACTGTACCAGAAGATTGCATTTCTCTTGTGTCTGGTGCGAGGAGCTGCCTTCTTCAAGGTGTGTCGATAGGTGTCTCACCTTCAAGGGGCTTGAAAGCTGAACCAAGGACCTATTGACTGAGAGCAGGATCTGTGTCTAGCGCTTAAGAGATTAGGAATTACCTTCTCTACCCCCTCATTTTGCAAGGGAAATGGGGCTCTTTATATTCCCACTTTATAAGTGGTAGAACTAATACAAGAAGAAGAGGATCTATTTAATAGTCACAGCATGTCAGCACCAGAGCTGGAAGTTTCTTCTTTGAATTTGGGAGTGGAACCCAGGACACCAGATCTCCCCTCTTCTGACGTTGACTTTTTTTGGTGGTGTTTCCTCATTCCCAGCCCAGCTGGAACACAAGCCCGGGGGACAGCAAAGGCTTTTGAATGATGCTAGGCAGTGCCTCTGGGCATCCTGCTGATCAGCGCAACATCGGTGCCAAGTGTCGCTGTTGTTATTCTTGTTGTTGCCACCACGGAATGAGATGCAGTTGCTTGACATCACTGAGCTTTCTGACAAGCCGCAGGGTTAAGTAGGAGAGCTCGTCACCTAGGACCCAGTGAGGGGCGAGTCCTGAGCAGACTCATGAAGCTTGGTTTCTAGGGTGGAGGTATGCAGAGTGCTCAGAGAGTGCCAAAGATACTGAGAAGAGGCGGGGGGTGGGGGGAGAACAAAGGCGAGATGCCAAGGAGCTGGTCACCTTCCAGACAAGGCTGCCAGACTGCAGTAGAGAGGCTGCTGCTGTTGGGCAGGAAGGGGAAAGTTCAGCCACTCAAGACACAGTTGGGCCAGCAGTGTGGGCATAGAAGGTGTCCACATCTATGATGAGATCTGACAGATTCCAAGAGGCCTGTTTGTCCCAGCAAATCTCCCTCTCCCTTCTGCTATGGTTCACAGATTCCAACCAGCAGGCTTACATCTCTCGGTGGGGGCAGTGTTTCCAGGTGGCTGCTGTTAGGCTGGGAGAGGCTCTGCTCATAACGCTTCTGTGAACACAGCATTTTCTTGCGTACAAAGTGCTATCACATGCATGATCTCCTTTGAGCTTTAAAGCAATGCTGTGAAGTGGGTGAGTGTGGTGTCATTATCCCCAATTAACAGATGAGACAATTGAGGCTCAGACGCTTGCCTAATCCCTGCGAAGGAGCCAAGGAAAGCATCATTATCCCATTTTACAGATGATGCAACTGGAGTGCTGAGACTTACCCAAGAAAATACGGCTTAAAAAGTGGCAGAGCCAGGAGAAGAACTTGGGCCTTCTGACTCCACGGCCAGTGATTTTTTGGTTGTTGTTGCATCAGTGTATTCAATTAGTCAGCTGTGTTGCCCAATAGGCAGAAGAGGACGAGGGGTCTTTTGATGGTGAAGGATGCAAAGGAGTTCGGGAAGGGCTGGAGTGTGGGGACTCAGGTACCCTGAATGGCCTGGCTGGTTCAGCTTGAGGGCAGAGGGAAGGAGACATGCCCAGAGTGGGGAGAGGCTGAGGACAAACATTGCCCATTTCCCGGTTGGGCCTTGGCTATACTCTGATGATGGCACCGAGGGAGGAAGCCTTAGTTCTGCCAAGGCACAGGACGTCCACATTATCTGGGCTGCAGAGTGAGTCATTTTCCCCAGGCTGTTTTCACTGTTAGGACTGAGTTAAGATTACCAGGAAAAACCTGTTGGGAGAAAGAAAACCTCATGCCAAGCTCCTAGGGCCATTCCCTTAGAATTCTGGATGGGAAGTCCTCAGCTCCAGTGGAAGATGTTTTGAGAAGAGAAGGGGGAGAAAGAGAGGGAGGGAGGGAGGAGGAGGCAGTGAGAGAGGGATGGAGAGGGAAGAAGAAACAGAAGGAGAGAACTGAGAAAGACTGGATAGCCTTGGATCCCTGGATGGAAGGCATGCAGACTGCATCTTTTCTACTTCTTAATTTCTGTTGAGGGGTGGACGTTAGCGAGGGGTGTGTGTGTGTGTGAGAACCCCAGAGGAGGGATAAAGCCTCCTGAGCTGTACACTGACCTCATTTAGAAAGCTGTAATGAGCCCATTTCCTTCATGACAAACCTCTGTGAATGTGTGTCATGGGATCAGGGTCTGCCCTGGAAACCAGTCCAAACGGCCAAAGACAACTGGGAAATGCCTGGCTGGGAGGAACTTCTCCAAGTGGTGAAGTTTGGCCCCTAAGAGGTTTTAAAATGCACCCAGGTAGCATTAGGGGCTTCCTTGGTGGCTCAGTGGTAAAGAATCCACCTGCCCGTGGAGGAGACTTGAGTTTGATCCCTGGGTTGGGAAGACCCCCTGAAGAAGGAAATGGCAACCCACTCCAGTATACTTCCTTGGGAAATCCCCACGAACAGAGGAGTCTGGTGGGCTACAGTCCATGGGGTTGCTAAGAATCCAACACAACTTAGAGATTAACCAATAACAACAAAGTAGCATTATCCAAGTGGATAAGGCAATGGCAACCCACTCCAGTACTCTTGCCTGGAAAATCCCATGGATGGAGGAGCCTGGTAGGCTGTAGTCCATGAGGTCACGAAGAGTCGGACACGACTGAGCGACTTCATTTCACTTTTCACTTTCATGCATTGGAGAAGGAAATGGCAACCCACTCCAGTGTTCTTGCCTAGAGAATCCCAGGGACGGGGGATCCTGGTGGGCTGCCGTCTCTGGGGTTGCACAGAGTCAAACACGACTGACGCGACTTAGCAGCAGCAGCAGCATTATCCAACAGGGGCATTGAAGGTTTGATCTCTGAGGTATGGAATTAACAAGCAGCAGACAATGGGGTTGCACAGAGTCAGACACGACTGATGTGACTTAGCACAGAAGCAGACAACGGGCTGGGGCTCTGGTGCAGTCTGAGAAGGAAGGAGGCCCTGTGCCCAGGTTTCCATCCTGAGGCCCAGCCTGCTGCCTGTGATTCACCATCCTCACTCCTCCTCCACACCCCAGCCAGAGAGCGTGGTGTTGGCTCATCCTCTGAGTCTTCTGATTCTTGAGTTGAGTCTCAGATGTGTCCTTAGGAATTAGCTGGTTTTTAATGAGGATGGAGATGTGGGCCAGATGGGGCCTCCGCCTGGGAGCGCTCACCTGCCCTGCAGTGCTTGCTCCTTTGCTCCTTGGAGTCCTCCACATTGACTCCGTCAGGTGTACAGACCCTAGATGTGAGACCAGGGGTACCTACTCTCCTGGCAGCCTCCTCTTCCTGCCGCACTGTAGTTTGAAAATTGGTGCCTGCAGACCTTACTGCTAATTTTCTTTCTTCTTGGTGCAGTGCCTCTTGGTCCTGTCTTTACTCAGGTGCCGGCAGCTGGGGGATGGTGATGAGAGAGGGGAGAGTTCAGGAAGGGGAAAGGCACATGAGAAGCCTTCTCTGAGTCATTTAGGAAATCCCAGGAATGCTGCCCCGTGGATCTATGGATCTTGACTGAAAACTCCTGTCAGCTTTCTGAAAGCTAAGTAGCTGGCAAGTGGCTTGGGCTCTGGTTCTAGCTCTGGTCCAAAGGGCCCCACCCTGGGATTTTAGTTCAGAGGTCCTAAGCTGGCAGCTTTAGGAATGGATCTAGTTTACAGATGTGCCTTATTTGGTCTGCTCAGTGCTTATAAATTTAAAAATTTCATTGGAAACATTTAAAAAAATCTGGATATCTGATATTAAGGAAGTCTGAATTTATGGCTTCTCTTAAAAAATCAGAATTGTGGCAACCTGGGCACATATACTCCCATGGCAATGATCAGCTGCTTTCTTGAGATAGCACATGAGTTCTCTAATTAGTCACAGTCCCCAATACTTTGGCTACCTTTCCTCATTGGAAAACCCTGATGCTAGGAAAGATTGAAAGCAGGAGGAGAAGGGGATGACAGAGGACCAGATGTTTGGATGGCATCACTGACTCAATGGACATGAGTTTGAGCAAGCTCCAGGAGATGGTGAAGGACAGGGAAGCCTGATGTGCTGCAGTCCATGGGGTCACAAAGAGTAGGACACGACCGAGCAACTGAACAACTACCTGGCTCACATGCTTAGTCCCTGAAAACATTTGCATTCCTAATCCCTGATAAGGCCTTTAGACTGTCAGAGCTGGCAAGGGCTTTAGTGACGATATAGTTCCAACTCCTCAGTTTCAAGTTGAAGAAACAGAAGCCCAGAAGAGGGAAGACTTTCCCAGAACCATGTGGCCAGGACTGGCAGGCCAGTTTCCTGCTCCTTGGCCAGTGGGTTATATACCCACCTGGGCTTTATGGCACTTCACAACCAAGCCACCATGGGTGGAGAGGCGGGAGACTCTGCCTTACCTTAGATCCTACTCTTCACTAGCCACAGATGATTTTATGATATGTGTGCTCTGAGTAGATCTGGGAAACTAGGGCTCTGGCATATAAAATGTGTCTGATACCATCTTCTAGTAACTCCTCAAGACCTCCACAAGCACTCTCCTGGTAGGGAAGAGGATCCCTGGTCACCCAGAGCCAGGAGAGTGTTCTCAGGCTCAGGATATTGTTGGGTTTGGAAAGCGTATCGACCCTTCCTGCTCTGGCTACTTGAGAACCTGTGGATAAATGCCAAAAAGAAATGGGAATGTATTACGCCAGGTGGTGCCCTAAAATCTTAAATGCTGTAATAGAGGCTTGTTTCTTGCTCAGTCTCGGTGGCTCTCCTCCAAGCAGTGATTCAGGGACCCAGGTTCTCTTCAGCCTGTGGTTCCACCATCTTCAACACACGGCTCCCTTGGTTTCTGTGGACAGCACAAGGTCACAGAGGAGGGGTGGTCTTTACGAGCCAAGCCTATACATGACATTCATCATTGCCACTCACATTCTAGTCAGTCATACGGCCACACTTAACTGAAAAAGGAGGCTGAGAACTAATCCGGCTGCATGCCTAAGAGGAAGGAGTCCACAGCTCCTTGTCTAGAATCAACAGCCCACCAGTCACTAGAGACATACCCACTTTCATGGTAGCACATGGTGCGTTTGGGCATAGACAAAGGGGGATATTGGAAGGGAGGAAGCCGAGCCCATTTCAGAATGACTGAAGCACTGTTCTTTCCCTTTCTGTTCTCACCATAGTTTTTCCTAACTTAGACCCCCTTTAGTTTTCCCCTGAACTACTGCAAAGATAGTCATCCCTCCAACTGGCCCCCTACCCGTCATGCCCACGTCAGTGCTCCACTCACGAAGCTGCCAGAATGACCCTTCTGGGGCCGGGAGACTCCGTCTGCAAGGCTGGCAGGCTCATGTAGTTGGTTTGGAAGGCTGGAGGAAGGTCACAGGCCCTCCCTTTCTTTTGAAAACACAACCATGTGAAGCTTTAACTAAACAGAGCAGATGCACTGATGAACTTATTTATGTTACCAACGCATTCTTTATTTTTCAAAGTTATCATAGGATCCTGCTAAAAGTCAGGGACTCTCAATTAAAACCTCAATTAGGGGAATCAAGGACTATAAAGACTATAGGAGCACTTGTACATTATTTCATCTGATCACAATACTTTGGGATCACACTCTTAAACAGAGCAAAATTCACGTGGATTTAGGAAAATCTCATTTGCAGTTTCTGCTTTTGCACCATCCCAGGCCCTGGGTCTGCTCCGACTATCATACTGACAACCTTTTTCTTGTTACTTATTCTTCCCCAGTTCTTAAGCAAGTGTAAGTATCTTCTATCAGAAATCATCCCCTCCAGTAGAAACTTGTCAAGCCCTTTTTGATCTACCCGTTGCTTCTTTATACTCTCTTCATCTCCTGCTTTTATCTGATCTGCAAACCAGTCCATTCTTGCTGAAATCTGCCTCCAGTCATTGCAGCAAAACTTGTTCTCCACTGTCTCTCTCTCTTTGCACAGGCTTCTCCCTCTGGGTTGCCTTTTCTTCCCTTCCCCACCCCCCTGCCAACCCACTACTACTGGTAGCTCCTTTACGACTGCACAGACCTCAGGAAGCCTTTTCTGAGCAAGCATTTCTGGGTAAGATGCTACTTCTCTGTAGCATTTATCACAGTCTGATTCATTATATATTTACTTGTCTTCCTCCCTGGAGCTCACGACTGTCTTGCTCAGCATCCCCAGAGCCTGGCAATAGTAGGGACTCAATAAATGAAAGCCGAGTGACTGAATGGATTCACCTTAATTACACAGGATGAACTGGCTGTGTTCAGTCTGCCTTTGGGGCTTGGGCTCCACGTAGTTCTAATGTCTGACATATTTCACCCAGTGGGTTGCTTGTCTCAAATGTGGGTGATGGAGGCTAGAAGTGCAAGAAAGAGGCTCTGTTCTTCTGTAGAACTGAGCCCACTCCCCCCAGACTCTACAGTCCGCGTCAATGCCAAGTCCTTAGGTGTGGACAAGGGACCAAAGTCCCTCCACTCCTTCCTGCCTGGGCAGGAGAGTTCTTCAGTTTCTGGCCTTGGCCCACTTCATCCACAGATTTCTCTGGGGAATTTCGGTGTCTGTGGGCCCCCTTCATTCCTGTGATGAGGAGTGCTGGACGTGGAAATGATCTGTGGTGTTTCTGACCTGGGTCATAACTTGGCCTGAGCCCCAGTCTCCCTCTGAGTTCACCGGTACATCCTGTCTTCCTCTGCCCCATGTGCTTCCCTTCCCCAGTGAAGTGCTGTCAGCCCCACTTGAGGCATCAGTCTATTCAGCGCTGGGGGCTCCAAGCCAAGGCCTGACAAGTTGTGAATGTTTGAAACTTGCTGAATGAATGAAAGCGTGAAAGGCCCTACCATGGGCATGTGTGCATGCGTGTGTGTGTGTGTGTGTGTGTGTGTGTGTGTGTGTGTGTGAAGGAGAGAGACCGAGAGGGAAGAGGATCTGGGCGAGCCACCAGGAAATGTTTTCCTTTCATTACAATTTGTTCCTGGCTCTGTTGGTGGTTCCAGAACCTCTCGTTTTGGCTCAACTTTGGCCCTGCTTCAGGCTTTTTCAGGATGTTTCTGGGGTAGCTGGAGGCATCCTCTGGGGTAATCTTGACAGGCCTGCTTCCCATGGCCTTCCTTGAACACTTGTAGGATGGACAACTTGTCCTGGTTTCCTGAAAACTTTCCTGATTTTAGCTATGAAAAGCCCACACCCTAATAAACCACTCAGCCTTAGACAAACCTAGAAGGAAGATCACCTTGAGTTCATGTCTCCTGATCAATTCCCAAGGTCCACAATCTGCAGGAGCTCCGGCGAAGTGCCTCACTGGCCACCAAGGTCTTTATCCAGAGAGACTACAGCGATGGGACCATCTGCCAGTTCCAGACCAAGTTCCCCCCAGAGTTGGACAGTCGGGTAAGGATGTCTTTGCCTAAACTTGGGACACAGACCATGATGGAACTGAGGGGCTTATTAGAATATTTATCTTTTTCTAGGATAAAAATAGTATAGGAAACAACTTGCTCAGCCACTTCATGTGGAAGAACTATTTTTGCCTCACTGTCACCTCCTAGAAAGTTAGAGCTGAAAAAAAAAATTCAGAGATTTTCTAGTTCAGTGGTTCTCAGATTTCAGAGAATCACCTAGGGAGCTTGTCAAACAAACACGAAATCCTGAGTCTTATTGGATAATATCAGATGTCATCAGAGATGCTGACTCAGCTGCAGGATTAGGTTCAGGAATCTCTTTTTAGAAGCACTTCTCAGCTCCAGCTGTGTGTTAGAAGTTCCTGGAGAGCTTAAAAGAATCCTGATGCTCAGACCACACCCAAGATCAATCAAATCAGAGTGTCTGGGGCTGGGGCCCAGGCATCAGCATTGCTTTAAATTTCCACAGATGGTTCCAGTGTGCAACTGGGCTGAAGATCTTAATTTTTAATGAGAAAGCCCCAGGTGATATGGCATCGGGTGATTGTGGATCCCACTTTGAGAATCTCTGATCTCGTGCAGTGCTGATCGTGATCGGCTGCCCATTAGAACCACCTGGGAGCTTTTGAAAACAATTGCAGGTGTCAGCTTGGGTAAACTAGGACAGTGGTGGTCTTTGCTGCTCTGACCCACCCTCCCCCTTCCCAGACGGTTTGAATCAGAATCTCCTGGAGGCAAGACCTGGGTGTACCTACATTTTAAAATCGCCTCAGGAGATTTTAGAGTGCACCAGAATTGAGAACCGCTAAGCCCTTGAACCAAAACTGTGGCCTGTGCACAGGCAACATCCTGTCTCCTGGAAACAGCATCTCAGGCTCCACCCTGGATCTACTGACTCATATCTGCATTTTAAGATCCCAAGGTTATTCATACATGCATTAAAGTTGGAGAAGCGTTGCTCTAGTTCATCCTCTCCTTTAAGACAGAAAGCTCAGGGCCAGGAAGAGGAAGTGATGTACCAAACTGACTGAACACCAGAAGAACCTTGACGGCCGACTCTGCTTTTTTCACAGGACTCTTGTTTCCTTATGGACGCAGTTGCATCCATAGTGGGTATAGACAGAACTGGGTGCTCAGGTTGATCAGAGTCCTGGCAGGGAGAGCATAGAGACCTGATCCACTGCAGAAAATGTTCACCTCTTGGATTTCATGAGAGTTTTCTGCTTTCAAATGAAGACAAGTCGTCATTTTGTTTCCATTTTATAGATGTGGAAACTGAGGCTAGAGTAGTTAAATCATTAGCTCAAGGTCACCCAGTTAGTTGATAGCCAAGTCTGGACTGGACCCCCAGTCCCCTGACTTCCTGTCAAGTGCTCCATGGGCACCTCTCTGGTCTTGCCTGTGTGCCCCCGACCCCCACATTGGTGAGGCCCCACCATGGCAACCACACTCCAGGGAGGCTGACCTGGGTCCGGCTCCCTGTCTCTGTCTCCCTCCAGATCGAGCGGCAGCTCTTTGAGGAGACCGTGAAGACCCTCAACAGCTTCTACGCGGAGGCCGAGAAGATTGGGGGCAGCTCCTACCTCGAGGGCTGCCTGGCCTGCGCCACGGCCTACTTCATCTTCCTCTGCATGGAGACCCACTATGAGAAGGTGGCTACTCCCCCACAGCCCCACGTTCCCTCCCCCCAGGGCTCCGGTACTCAGCCTCAGCCTCAGTGGGCCCCTCTCCTCACAGGTTCTTAAGAAGATCTCCCGTTACATCCAGGAGCAGAATGAGAAGGTCTTTGCCCCCCGAGGCCTCCTGCTCACAGACCCCGTGGAGCGTGGGATGAGAGTTGTATCCTTTCTGGCTGTTCCATTTGAAGGCACTCAGCTGCTGCCAGCGGGAGCCCCAGGGAGGCTGCCAGGAAGCTGGGCCAACCTAGGAGACTCTGCTCAGGGATTTCTTAGGGTTCCCCGTATCCCTGATCACTGACCTTCCTCTCCCACCATAAGTTAGTGCTATTTGTAAATTTTAGGCTTTGCTTTTATTGAGCTGCATTTAATCAGTGCATGTGTGTGTGCTAAGTTACTTCAGTCATGTCCGATTCTTTGCAACCCTATGTACTATAGCCTGCCAGGCTCCTCTGTCCAAGGGATTCTCCAGGCAAGAATACTGGAGTGGGTTGCCATGCCCTTCTCCAGGGGTTCTTCCCGACCCAGGGATTGAACCTGCATCTCTTACATCTCCTGCATTGGCAGGCGGGTTCTTTACCACTAGTGCTACCTGGGAAGCCTGCATTTAACCAGTGGTTAATATCAATACATGCCAGATGTCACAGTAAGTGCTTTGAAAACATGAATTCCTGTACTTCTCATAAGAGCCCTGTAAAATGGGTAACTCTTCTTACTGCCTTTGTAGTGGACCCTGACTCAGAGCCGCCCAGCCAGCAACTACCAGAGCCAAGATCTGAGCCCAGGCCCACTCTTCACTGCCCTTGCATTGAACCCTGTGCACTAGGTCCCCTTGTACCCCTTTCACAGATGAGAAGATGGAGGTCTTAGTGGGAGACTGGCCCTCGAGTGTGTTATAGGTCTACCCATTCCTCCTGATCAAGGTATACATACATCCCCCCACCCCCCACCCCCAGTCAGCAGCAGATAGAATTCTTAAAAATAACATTTACTGGTAAAGAAAACACAAATCCCAGGGAATCTCATGCTTACAAAGCCCAAGGAGAGGCGCTTCATGTCATCAGGCCTTTACTGTGTGCCAGGTATTGTGTTTAGTCCTTTACATGCTTTATTTCATTTAATTCTTATAATAACTCCAAGATTCTCTGAATATCCCCATTTTACAGATCAGATAATAACGGATGGTAACAAGTGAGGTGATTGGTCGAAAGTCACATAGCTGAGATTGGTATGGGGAGATTTGAACTCAGGACAGCCAAGTCCTCACACTTTCCTGTTCAATCACACCTGCTACGGGGCACATTGGGTACATCGTGTCCTGGGATACAAAGATTAGACCCGCTAGAATGTGAGCACCGGGTCCTGGCTGTGCGCAGGCGCCTCTGAGCTGAGCCAGCGCAGGTGAGAGGAGGGGTTTGGGTGTGGCTCTCAGGCGTCGCGTCCTGCCTCTCTGGGAAGTAGCATCAGCTCGGCCTCTCGGTTCCCTGCTGACCTCCGTCAGCAGGTTCCCTTCGGTTTGCACCCCTCCTTAACGCCCGCCCAGATCGAGATCTCCATCTACGAGGACCGGTGCAGCAGCGGCAGCTCGAGCAGCGGTAGCAGCAGCGGCAGCGGCAGCAGCAGCGGTGGGGGCGGTGGGGCGGGGGGCCGGTGACTGGCCGAGAGTCCCTGCAGGGAGGTGTACGGCTGGACTGAGGGCCTCGCAGACCTGAGGCGGCTGCGCTACCAGAGCACCCGCTTCTGAGTCATTCTCTGGGCCCACCCTGCTGCCCAGGGCGGGAAGGAGGGTGACCCGCCCAGTGTCGCCTGCGGGCCATCAGCCAGCGCCCCTTGCCCACTGGCAGGACGGTCCACTTCCTGACTTGGCTTTTACTTGACGGGGCTGGTCTGGGTCACACGGAGGCAGGTCTTCCACGGGGGGTGGGGGTGGGGACAACGCTAATTGGACAAACCCCTTTCTTCCGCAGCTCCCCTCCCGACACCCCCTGAAAAGGATCCAAGCCTGTCAAATAGAGAATTCCCATCCTGCATGGTACTTTACTCCAAATCCCACATCCACCAGGATTCCCTTCCTCGGGGTCCCACGCCCCAAAGCTGTCTCCCAGTGTGTGTGCTTTATGATGCCACCACAGGGCCTCCACCTGTCTGTGATCCTGCCTCCACTGATTCCAGGTCTGGGGAGAAGGGAGTGGTCAACTCCGTCCTGACCTCTTCTAGACTTCTGGCATCCCTGTCCTCCACCTAGAGCCTAGGGGTCATCTTGGACTCGCTCAGAAGTGTCCAGCTACTGCGACTTTGCAGGCCACGTGCTGGTGGAGGTGGGGCACATGGCCTGGGCTCTGGAAGGTTGTATGGGGGTCCGGAGAAGTGCTTCATGGAGAGATGTAGCCCTGGGGGGCTTGAACCTCCAAAATGGGAGCCAACTTCCTGAGATTATAAGGTGCCTGTGTGTGAGAATGAGTGTGTGTGCATGCAGGCACATGTGTATGTGCACATATGTGCGTGCCCCATGTGCACGGATACACCTGTGTGTGGGTATGTGTGAGGACAGGTGTGCATGAGTGCACTGTGAGTGCATGTGTGTGACTGCACACATGTGCATACAGGTGTGTGAATGCACTTGTATGTTGCCCGTGGCTACTGGGCCGATGTCTGCCCCTCTCTGCCTCTTGTCTTATCTTTTTGTGCCATGGTCTGGCTGCTTCCCTGGGTGGGTCCAGCCTGTCCTCTTGTAAATAAATGTCCTAACATCCCTTGTCTCTTGCTTGGTTCCCAGCTTGGCTCTTCTTCCTGGTCTCTTCCCCACTGGCAAGTTTCTCCCCACCTTCTGACTGTACTGTGTACATTCTAACAAAAACACTGGGGTTCTAGGAGAGTGGAGCCAACCTTCCAGGGCCTTCTGTGCCCCTCTTCAGGTCCCCCATAACAAGGCAACAGGGCCATGGGCACTGTGTACTCAGGGGGTCTCTAAGGCTGTGTGAGACGTCCTTGGAAGGTCAAAGGGGCTTCTAATCTGCAGGGGAAGAGGCAAATTTCTTTCTTGAAGAGGGGTGTCCAGCCAGTGAGGCCCTGACTGCTGAGGCCCAGTAGCCCCTCCCTGGTGTCTGGAGATGGAGAGAAGCAGGCTGCCTGTCTTGGCCAGCAGGAGGGGCTAGAGGGCATATGAGAGACCAGTCACTGCAGGTAGCTTTCTGGAACTAAAGAGGGGCCTGACTTTGTTTTGGATGCAGGAGAAGTATATAGGAAGGGTTCAGAGAGCTGGAGAGGGCGGCCCAGCCCCTGCGCCTCAGTGGGTCCTGGTCCAAGTGTTCCCTGGGTGAGCTGCAGCCCACTGATCTCCACCACAGTCCCCTTCCCCCTGAACCTGGCCTGTGCCCACCCTGGCCCACCGCGTGGCTGGGGCCGACCTGTGGGGGTGAACGATGCATCTCCCGTGGGATGGCTGGGCGCTGGTCATGCAGTGACCTTTCATTATTTCTTTTTCCAATAAAAGGACTTGCCCAGCTCGAGGCTCTCTGCTGCTTCTCTCTCCCTCAGCAATGGGGGGCCAGATCTCTGCCCCCAGGATCATGGCAAGGGGATGCTTAGACCCGCCTACCTCCTGCTGAGGAGACAGGGCCAAGTGTGTTTCTGAAGAGGCAGCACCCGGACATGGAAGAATGGACAATGTCTTCTTTGAGTTTGTAGTCTGATGGGGAGGCAGACACTCCTCATCTCTAATCTGGAGCTTTTATTTGGCCCTCGGATCCTTAGGTGGGGGGAACAGGTTGAACTGAAACCAGGTCAAAATCAAGTCATGAATTCGTTAGATAAATACCCATGTCTTGAGCTCATATCTGTTAGGGATTGGGTCATACAGGTCACTCCGTTCTAAAGAAAAATACGTGGGTGTTGGAATCTAGCAGAGGTGTGTCTTGGCTCTTATAAAACTAAATAACATGTAATGAGCACTCAGTGTGTGCCAGATACTTTGCTAAACCCATAGGGCACAGGTGTGGGAGGGGATTTAAAGATCATCTGAATGAGGCAGAATGCAGGCCCAGAGAGGGTGAGTGACTTGCCTCTGGTCACACAGCTGCTTGACAACAGCAAATAGCTCCAGGTTTCGAACCGAGGTCTGACCCAGTGCTCACTCCAACCCTGTGGGGATGACACCCAAATGGAAGTTGTCTGAAGCTGCAGGGTGGCTGGGGTCACACATTCAGGTCTGTGGGCCAAGAGAGGATCCCACCAGATTGTGGGGACAATGGTGGGGGTTTGGGGAGTGCCCTGTGTGGCTTCCCCACTTAAATTTTCTGCTCCTAAGAGGCAGCTGAACTCGCTGCCTCTGCTCAGATCTGGGGTGTGTGTGGGTTGTCACCATGGAGTCTGTTTTTTAACATGTGGGTAGGTTCATTTTGCCCTGTTTGCAACTTTATTAGTGGTAGTAATATAAACAATAGCAGCTAACATTTATTTAGCACTGACTGTGTGCCAGGCACTAGGCTAAGACTCTACCTAATTCATCATTCAGTCCTTACAACAACCTTATTCCCACTTTACAGATAAAGAGACTGAGGCTCACATAAGTTATGTAACTTGTCCCCAATCACACAACTAGACTGTGGCTGGCTTTGAATGCAGACAGTCTGACTCCATAAACTGTGGGGAAGATGATACCAGCTTAGGAGACCCCCTTGGCTCAGAGGGAGGGCTGCTACCTCCAAACCCAGGGTATCACGGGAGTGTGGGTGGTTGGGCTTCTCATGGACCTGCGGGCTCACACGTGAAGCTGCCTCGGGGCAGCTTGGTGGAGGGTAGTTGGGGGGAGAGGTCGATTGAGGTGTGGCTTCTCAGACTGGCTTGTCTCTGCTGCCTCAGTTATGGAGGAAGTGGCCTCTCTCCTGGGTTCGGTGGTAGCAACATCTCTGCAACACTTGCCAGGCAGAGACAGGCCCCGTCTGGCACCGGAAAACACAGGAACCCCCAGGCAGTTCTGGGCTGCTGCCCCCCTCCACTGCCTCCTAAGCCTGCTGTCTGGCTTCTTTTAGCCAAACGCAGGGGTATGTAAAACCGCAGGGTTTACAGAAGCTCCTGGTGCCACCTAGTGGTGGCATCTTGCATTGCACCACCAGATCAGAGCCGCCTGGGTCAGAGCATCTCAGTGGCTGGGAGACTTCTCATGACCCTCAAACCAGCAGCTGCTCCTACCTGCAAGAACTTTTCTGTGACTTCCAGAGAGGTGCAGGGCAAAGATGGAGTCCAGTTGGTGGTGACTTTCCCTATGGCCAACCCCTGGGGTCCTGCCTTTCTCCTGGGGGTCCGGCAGCCTGGGAAACCACACTTCCCAGATCTGGAAGGACTTATAGTGAGGAGGTGTCTGGTAGGAGGCACCCACGCCTGGCTGTGGCTTTATTGCTCACCATGGGGGAATGCAGTGCACAGACTACCCCAAGTTAGACCTGAACCAGAGCTCTGGCTTCCTGACAATTCCCTCTGGGGGAGACCCCTGAAGCATGAGTTTCCCCAGTTGTAAAATCAGAATACTAATATTTTACAGGATTGCCTAGACCAGTGCTGCTCATCCTTGATTGTAACTGAAATCACCTGGGAAGCAAGAAAAACTGCTGATGCTTGGTTGTATGCTCCGGGATTCTGATTTCATTTTTCTGGGGTGCAGCCTGGGCATCAGGGGTTTTAAAAGTTCCCCTGGAGTTTCTAGTGTGAAGGTTGAGGATCCCTGGATGGTACCTAGAGCCTATAAAATTTTTGCAAGCCTCTGAAAATATCTGAGACCTGAATGAAAAAGTTTGTTGATTCCATGAATGCAGCCAGACACAATGAGTATGAACTCTATGATTGTACTTATAACACGTTCTAATACAGGCAAAACTGGCCTATGGTGTTAGCAGTCGGCAGAGAGGCTGCTCTGGGTTGGGGGGCAGTGAGTGGAAGGGGGGCTTCTGGGGAATCCTGATGAGCTTTCTCCAGCAGTTACACAGTTGTGCTCACTTTGAGAGTTCAATGAACTGTATACTTAAGATCTGCATATTTTCTATGGTGATGGACAGGGAAGCCTGGCATGCTGCTGTCCATGGGGATGCAAAGGGTTGGATATGACTTAGCTGCTAAACAGCAAATGAGCTAGTTGAATGAAATTTATAAAGGAAGTTCATTGGCTCCAAAATAGGAAAAGAAAGCACAAAACTGAAATCAATGTTTTATTACATAGCTACAAAATGTAACACTATGTCAGACAGTCAACTGCAATTTAACTCAACTCATGTATGTGTGTATATGTGTGTGTGTGTATATGTGTGTGTGTGTGATTTAGTGTGGGTTGTGGATGTACATGAAAATGTTTGATACGATGAGGTCTGGGGCCTTTAAAAGAGAAAATCCTTGGTACCTAAGAAAATCTTAAAACAGCTTAGGTTTATGCCAGGAGCGCTTAAGCTTGACCCCCATCCCTGTGTGCAGAATGATGTACCTTTAACTGGGGAAGAGAGCCCACAGATTTAAGCAAATTCTCAAAGTGGGTATGTAACCATCCCTCAGGAGAAGGCAATGGCACCCCACTTCAGTACTCTTGCCTGGAAAATCCCATGGACGGAGGAGCCTGGTGGGCCGCAGTCCATGGGGTGGCTAAGAGTCGGACACAACTGAGTGACTTCACTTACACTTTTCACTTTCATGCACTGGAGAAGGAAATGGCACCCTACTCCAGTGTTCTTGCCTGGAGAATCCCAGGGACGGGGGAGCCTGGTGGGCTGCCGTCTATGGGGTCGCACAGAATCGGATATGACTGAAGTGACTTAGCAGCAGCAGCAACCGTCCCTCAAATGCTAAGAACACCTGGTTTTGAGGAGCCAGGGAGAAACTGGCCATGGATGTGCCTGGCATGAAATAGGTGTCCTTTCCCTTATCACTCAGTTGGTAAAGAATCCACCTGCAATGCAGGGGACCCCGGTTTGATTCCTGGGTTGGAAAGATCTGCTGGAAAAGGGATAGTCTACCCACTCCAGTATTCTGGCCTGGAGAAGTCCATGGACTGTATAGTCCATGGGGTTGCAAAGAGTCAGACACAACTGAGCGACTTTTCACTTCACTTCCCTCCTTTCAGAGTTCAGCCTTCCAAGTTTCCACGGGACCCTTCTCAGGCGACTTTGGGAGGATTTATTCTCCTGGCAGCGCTGAGGGCAGACTGTGCTGTGTTCACAGCTCTTCCCTAAGAGACCTGTCATTTCAGCAGCTGCTGGAGAGCAGGACTTAGTGTCCCCGAGCTGCATGGGGACCCGTGGTTACCATGGGGATGATTGAGGAGGTGGAAGTATTCAGAGGGAGTCAGAGGGCTGCAGCGGTCGGCACACTCCAGTCAATCACTTCACCACACCCAGGCTCTCTTGTCCTTTGTAAACTGTGAGCATTGTGAGAAGGAATTTTGGTAAATGATCATCTGTTTCTCCAATATAAGATATTGTTATTGTTGAAGTTGCACTAGGATCTCAATATACCGTGGTCTCGAGATGTAGATTTATAGCCAGGTTTCAGATTCTTGCATAGAACAAACAAAAGGCAAGGGTTCATTGATTTCCTAGTGTATGCCAGGAACTCCTGCACATTATTATTCTATTTTGCTCTCTAACACTCTTGGTGGGTGGTTATATTTGAATTCTCATTTTATAGATGAGGAAATTAGATGCTTAAGTAGCTTCACCAGCATCCACAGTTAGTGGCAGAGTGAAGGCTTGAACCTGAGTCTCCGACCCCATATCCGGCTCTCCTGATACAATGTGTCACACTCAGGCGAAAGGCTTCGTTCTGCCTGGATTGACTCATGAAGACAGATTCCAGACTCAGAGAGCAGCATGTGGGCAAATGCAGACACAGAAAAATTAGATTTTCAGGGGGGCGAAGGGGCTAGTTATTTTGGAGTAATTCAAGTTATTGATTTTTGTAATGGAAAAGTGATTGGAGACCGGCTACCACCTGAGAGCCGCGCCGAATGAGGCCCCGGAAGGGGAAATGTTATACACAGCTTACAAGACCTTGTGTGTGTGGTGATGGCCTTCCTCCTGCCCCAGCTCCTCAGCCAACTCTTGGTAGGTGGGAATCTTGTCTTACTCATTTCCACCACTTTCTCCCCCGACCCCAAGAGCCTGGTGCAGTGCCTCACCCTTGGCAGGTGAATGAGAAATGCTGCCCATCACGGGCTGCAGGAAAAGACAAGAATATGAAGACGGGCAATTCTCGGGCTCCTGGGGCAGCACGCCATTGAGATGCAGCTTAGGCCAGTGGAGACAAAGGCAGGTACGGGGTCACTCGGTTAAAGGGTGACCCTAGGCCATCCCCTGTACTGGGCAGCTTTCAGTAATGTTGCCCTGACTCTGATCTCCACCTGCAGGGAGGGGAGGAGTGGGGAGGGAGGCAGGGAGGGGGAGAGAAAGGGGAAGGGGAGGAAGTATACATCCCGACCCCACTCAGCCCCTACCCAGCGCTCCTGCTCCGTTATTTTGAGGTAGGCAAATCCTTGTGGGGCTGACTGCTCTGCCTGGAAAGTCTGGTCCTGGGGCCCTAGAGGGTGAAATACCATGGGTAGATGGATAGATGGATGGATAAGTGGAAGGATACAGAGAAGTTATGTACAGAGAGATGACTGATGGATCAAAGGTGAGGGAGAGGGCTGTCTGACTTGAGATGGATGCTCGCAGACTGTGCGGAGGCAGGTGGAATGGATGGGTACTGATCGGCCCTGTGCTCCCCAGTGCAGATCTAAATACAGGACAAGAGCTCTTCGAAGGAAAGATGCTGTGTAACCCGATCCCCAAATGAACTCTGCATTTGTAACTATGAGTGATGGTTGTGTCTCGTTGGGAAGGAGTCTTATAGGTCTAACATCATCCCAGTTAATGACTTATGGATTGTTGTAAAATCAGGCACTGCTAGGAGTGAAGGCAGGAGGTTAAAAGACCTGGAACAGATTTCATAATAATATCTGCATTTTATCAATCTGGGCGGTGTGTGCCTTACATGCTCCATCTTGATGAAGACTCACAAAAGCTTTATGAGGTTGTTATATCTCCATTTGCAACAGATGAAGAAACTCAGTTTCAGATTTAAGCCGGAGTCCATCTGATTCCAGAGTCTCAGGGTGAAGAGAGAATTTTAAGGATAGATGAGTGAAGTAAGTCAGTAAGAGAAAAACAAATACTGTATATTAATGGATATATATGGAATCTAGAAAGACGGTACTGATGAACCTGGAGGGCAGCAATGGAGATGCGGACATAGAGAACAGACTTATGGATCCAGGAAGGGGAGAGGAAAGAGAGTGGGATGAATGGAGACAGAAACATTGAAACATATACTCTACCGTATGTAAAACAGATAGCCAGTGGGAATTTGCTGTATGACTCAGGGAACTCAAATCGGGGCTCTGTGACAGCCTAGAGGGGCGGGAAGGGGTGGGAGGCGGGAAGGAGGTTCAAGAGGGAGGGGACATATATGTACCTATGACTGGTTCATTTTGATGTAATGGCAGAAACCAACTGAATATTGTAAAACAATTATCCTTCAATTAAAAATAAGTAAATTTAAAAAGAGTGGGCTCAGACAAGGAACTATATTCAGTATCTTGTAATAACCAATAACTGAAAAGAATCTGAAACGTGTATAATGGAATCAATTTGCTGTGCGCCTGAAACACTGTAAATCAGCTGCGGGCTGTGTGTTGTGCTTAGCTGCTCAGTCGTGTCCAGTTCTTTGCGACCCCACGAACTGTAGCCCGCCAGGCTCCTCTGTCCATGGGGATTCTCCAGGCAAGAATACTGGAGAGGATTGCCATGCTCTCCTCCAGGAGATCTTCCCAACCCAGGAATCGAACCCAGGCAGATTCTTTACTGTCTGAGCCACCAGGGAAGCCCAAATCAGCTATACGTCCATAATAAATTTTTAAAAATTATGTGTTAAAAAAAGGATCGATGAAAAGAAGGAGGGAGGGACGGAGGGCTACAGGAGTTTGGAATGAGCTCTGTAGGAAAGAAAGTGGCCTTTGCAAACAGGACACCTTCCACTTTGGGTGAGGCTTTGAGACCTCCCAGCTTCCTTCTCCCTCCCTCCTCCCTGCATCTGCCTTCAAGGCCCATACATCTTGAGCCTGGGGAACAGATAGGCAGAGGAGGTATATGTGGGATTTGCCTTCCTGCCTTCAGCCTAAGTGTGTCCCTCTGCTTGTCCCCAGGAGCAGTTGGGAAACCTTGGCTGTGCTTTTCTCCTTCCCTGGGAGCTGGGCACTCAGGTCTGGGCTGGGGAAGGAGAGTGAGCCCTTGGATCTTTTGAGGGGATGCGCTGAATGATTCTGGGGGAGAGATCCTGCATGGCTGCTCTGGGTCTGGCCAGGAAGAAGGATAATGAGCTACCTTTACAGGAATTATTCTGGGCCCCTTCTGGAAGGCAGGCAGGCAGGCAGGCAGGGGTCATGAGATTCTGGGCAGACATGCTGGCAGGACTTCTGTCCCCACCCCGCTCCCCATCTCTTATGCTCCTGATGCTGTCTCCAGCTTCTCTTGTCTCAGCTGAGCAGGACTCTGCACCTAATCCCTCAGTTCCCGCATCCCAGCTGTGTTCCACTGCCCAATCACAGTGCCTGGGTTCACTTGGTGGGCACTTCCCCCAACTCTGATTCTGTGTCCGCATCATAGAGGGACAAGTGCTGGCACCCATATTTCTGAAAACACTTGATACAATTTTGCTTCTGAAATAGCTCGCGTTTTCTGGAGAAGGAGGCAGAGAGAGGCAGAGGAGCCCCAGGCAGGAGTCAGATTCCTGGCTAGGCTGTGGCCCTCGGGAAAGTCACTGCTCCTTTTTGGGCCTCCATTTCCACATCCGAACATCACAACCTTCCCAGGTGGCTCAGGGGTAAAGAATCCACCTGCGATGCAGGAGACGCAGGAAATGAGTCCTGGGTCAGGAAGATCCCCCGGGGGAGGAAATGGCAACCTGCTGCAGTACTTTTCCCTGGAGAATCCCATGAACAGAGGAGCCTACAGTCCACGGGGTCGCAGAGTTGGACACTGCTTAGTTTACTGTAGTTTCTGACCATTCTCTTGGGGAATGGCACCGTGTGAGAACTAAGTTAAACTCAGCACAGCCCAGGCCCCAGGAAAGTTTGCTCTGCTTGCTCCCTCACGGCCACTTTCGGTTCTCAAGATCTCTTCCCTGCTAAGCTGTCAGCTCCCTGGGGGAGATGTCCTTCAAATCTCCCATGCTGAAGGCTCCCAGTGACCTGGGCCAAGGCAGGGTATGCCAGGAGCCATGTGAGAGATTTGGTGTTGAATAGATCCAGGCTGTATCCTGAGCTTTGCTACTTAGTAATATTGATAACACTTCTAATTTACTGGGGGCTTACTATTAATAGGTGCCAAGCCCTATGTCAAATATTTTATATCCTCTTGTTTAACGTAATAACTTCGTGTGGTATGCATTATCCCCATTTTACAGATGAGAAAACTTAGGCTCAAAGACAGTTCACCAACTTCAAATGCCTTTTTCTCAGTGAGGCCCAACTAACCCACCCTATTTAGAATGGCAATCTGCCTATCTCAGCACTCCCAACTTGCCTTAATGCTGCTTCCTTGTACCCCTAACTTCTAACATATTATATACCTCATTATATTGTTTAGTGCCTGCAGTATGTCACCAGGGTGTTCGGGACTCTTGCCCGGTGATGTTCACTGATGTACACCCCAAGCCACTAGAACCACCACCCGGCAGATAGTAGGTGTCCGATCAGTATATGCTGAGTGACAACTGGTTAAGTAATTTGCCCAGGTGTCAGTTACTTAACTAGCCATATGACCTTGGATATCTTGTTTCTGATCCTTAGTTCCTTTGGTCGTAAAATAGAATAATAGCATCTATCCCATAGGATGGGTGTGGGGATGAACGGAGACGCAGGTGTACAGCTCTCAGCACAGAGCAAGCATTCTGTAAATGTTAGCTCTCCTCTCCGAGGACGGTTATTTCTTGCTTCTGTTGTTCTCTGGTGGCCTGCCCTTTGACCAGTCTGCTGTTCAACAGTGGTTTCTTCAGAGGACAAGTGCTGAAGGAGGGGTTGACATTACCTGTGGAGCTAACCAGCCCCTGTTCTCTCACCCTCATCCCTCCTGCTTCTAGGATGTGCTCGTTGCTAAGGAGACGCAACATCAGCTCCCGACAGGATGTGGCTGGGGTCTGGTCCACACCGAAGGAGTGAGACTATGGCTGACCCCGGGGAGGGAGAGAAAGGAAGGAGCACGGTTTGCCTCCAGGGCTGAGAGTCTGGGTGGGGGTGTCATTCGGGAATCTGCTGGAAAAAACCAGCTGGCTCCCTGAGAAAGAGAAGCGCTTGTCCTCCTGTCTTGTGTGACTCTGGAATGATGACCAAGGGCCCTGTTTGCAGGTGGGAGTGGAGCCCCTGCTTAAGCTGCTGTCCAGTGCTGGTCAAGGTGCGATGCCCAGACCCTGGGAGGGGGCCACAGCAGCCAGAGTGACACATAAGCAAACTCCTGGCCCTCAGAATGGCACCTCCCCAGAGCAGGGCTGGTGGCTGGGCAGATGCCTGAAGAGGCCACGGGGCTGACTGTGTGCCCAGCGAGGGGACTCCACACGGGGAATGCCATCTCTTCTTGCAGGCTGAACGAGACTGTAAGGACACTGTCTCAGATCTTGGGCCACCTAGGGAATCCTTTCCAAACCTTTCCAAACCCTCCCTTGAACCTGGGCAGCAGGAGAGATCGTACTTTTTAGTAACCAGTTGGCCAGCTCGAATGGAGAAGAAGAGTGCCAGCTGAGGCCCTGGCCCTGGACACAGCACTCAGCATCTCTGCAAGACTGGGATGACCAGCACCTTCCTCTGGGGACTGTATGCAGATTCCACAAGTTGATTCTTATAAAGAGTTCAGGTCTGACCCAGAAATAGCAAGCACTCACTAAATGAGGCTAGTACTGTCATTTTACGTGGTACATTCCTGGAAAGATCAGCTTCCCTGATGGCTCAGCAGGTAAAGAATCAGCCTGCAGTGCAGGAGACACAGGAGACGGAGGTTCAATCCCTAGATGGGGAAGATCTCCTGGAGAAGGAAATGGCAACCCACTCCAGTGTTCTTGCCCGGGAAATCCCATGGACAGAGGAGCCTGACAGGCTACAGTCCAGCGGGTTGCAAAGAGTTGGACACGACTGAGCGACTAAGAGAGAGTTTTCCTGGGAAGAGGAACATCCTTGGGCAGAGTAAAAATGGTATCATTATCATTATTCGGTTTTTCTTGAAAAATGGGAAGTTCTGGCTGAGCTGGCCCCTCTTTCTGCTCTGCTGGGTGAGCCCCTTCAGTGCTTCAGCTCTCTATCTGCGTACTCCTTTGTAGCCCCTGCCATTATCTGTCAGCCCCTGAAGGCATCTGCTATTTTTGTTATAAACTCAGGCCCCGGAGAAGCCAACAAAAATGTCAGGAGCCTGGGTGGGGCTATCATCCAAAAAAAAAAAAAAGAGAGAGACTGAATTGTTCATACTCAGAAGGCAAAGGGCCTCCCTGGGGGCTCAGATGGTAAAGAATCTGCCTGCAATGCAGATGTGGGTTTGATCCCTGGGTCGGGAAGATCCCCTGCGGAAGGAATGGCTACCCACTCCAGTATTCTTGCCTGGAGAATCCCATGGACAAAGGAGCCTGGTGGGCCAAAGTCCAAAAGTGACTAACACTTTCAGAAGGATTTTGGTGCCCAAGGGCCTCAGAGCAAGAGGAGTTAGAAGGAAGAGGGACTCTGAGCCTGGCCCGTTCAGCATAGATCAGAAAAGTCCTACACGGAGGCCTTGGGCTTGGAAGGCACCCTCCTGGCCGCTGCAGGGGTGTTGTTATCTGGAGGCAGGTGAGGCTGAGTCGGTTCAGTACCTGCCTGTCCTCTGTATCTTTTCGCCTCCTGTTTCTCCTAACCCAAGCATCTTGGGGGCAGGGAACTCGACACCCTCAGAGGAGGGACCTTGTCACAGTACTCATGGGAGGGACCTAGTGCTTGTCACACAGGAGGTTTTCAATAAATGATTCTATTAGTCACCCAGTTGTGTCCAACTCTTTGTGACCCCCATGGACTGCAGCCCACCATGCTCCTCGGTCCATGGGATTTTCCAGCACGGACACTGGAGTGGTTTGCCATTTCCTTCTCTTTCAATAAATGATTGTTCAATAAATACAGGAGTGAATGCAGACAGTTAGCTTTCTGGTACAGTGATCCAAGAATTTAGACAGACTTTTTAGAAAGCCCCTCTGAGTCGGGGCTCCTGCATCTGGCTGGTGGAAGGCAATATGGGGACAGCAACCCTTCACCTTTGGTCACCACTGCACTCCCAGAGCCTAGCACAGTGCCTGGCACATAATAGGTGCTCAACCAATACATGTTGAAAGACTGAATGAACAAAAGAATGAATCTAATTCAGGCTATGAATCTAACACCCTGGAGGCAGGATATTTCAGCTGTGCTCTTAATAGCTGGAGGGATTTTGAACTCATCTGGCCCCACCCATCTAGTAGGGTGAAAACCACACAAACACACTCGGTCATCCGAAACTCAATGTGCAGGAATTCGTGGATATTGCTTATAGGTCATGCTCTGAAGTCTGCTGTCACCTCAGCGCTCCTGATGGCCTTGTCAGGCTGCCACACTAGCCGTCTTCGCCCTTATTTCTCGTGCTGTGTGTGCAGGAAGTCAGTGAGCACCATTATCTTGTTATTTACCATTGCATTTGGAACCGCAGTCTCTGTGGGTTTTGGGTTTTACTTATCTCACTGTCATAGATCCACTTGTTCTCTAAAAAGGCAGTGTCTTCCAGAATGAGGAGGGAATTATCTGTTACCCCCTCAAGGTAGGGTGGTGGCAGAGGGCTCCAGCCCTGGCTTGGGGACCAGCTGGCTCATGACCTTGGGCTGCTCTTTCCATCTCCCTGCATCTCATTTCTAGGGCCTGTTCAGATCTTTAATTCTGTGTCGACACACAGGAGAGGGCTTCCCCGAAGTGGAACGATTTTTAAGTGGGTGTATGCTTTTCTATGAGATTGTAGCTGTTTTTATTTTAAAACTTTTCATTTCAGCTCCTGTTCCAAGTGTAAAAACAACACTAGCAATGAGGAATTAATATTTTGTGATTTATGGGGCATACTAGTATTATACCAGAATATGGTAGTTTTTTTGTTAAATATATTTTTAAAGGGTTGGTGGCTTTCTTAAGAGTGATTTTATTATATCTTGTGGTATGCCTTTTTCCCCAATCACATAAAGAATAGATCTGTGATTTATAAGGCTCCTGCACTACTGAACCTGGTCATGAAAGTATTCTAAGGTGTTACATCATTACTAAAAGTGAGGCTTTCAGGAACTTCCAGGTTTCCAAGCATATTGCAGGACAGACCAAACTGTAAGGTTCTTTCTAGAAATTAGGGTAACGGTGGCTCAGACGGTAAAGTGTCCATCTACAATGCGGGAGACCTGGGTTTGATCCCTGGGTTGGGAAGATCCCTTGGAGAAGGAAATGGCAATCCACTCCAGTACTCTTGCCTGGAAAATCCCATGGACAGAGGAGCCTGGTAGGCTATAGTCCATGGGGTCGCAGAGAGTTGGACACGACTGAGCGACTTCATGTTCACGTTCTACACTAGGCATGCTTATGTCCAGACACATTTTCAGGGGTCTTAGAAAGGAAAAGGCCCTTAGGGATACACCAGCCCAACTCTGCTGCCGTTTAGATGCGGGATACTGAGGCCCAGACAGGAGAAGTGACTGCCCCAGAGCATTCCCTCCATGTCTGTCCCTTGCTCATTCCACATGCCTCACCTGGTCCAAACCCCAGTGTCCCCCAAGTGAACATTGGTGCGCAAGTCCAACCATTGCTCATGCCTGGGGCAGACACTTTCTCTGTATCATGAGTTGCTTTTCAAGGGCCACGTGATGGAAGGGCTGCTGCTAATTCAGCATTCCAACCAGCTCTGCTTGCCTCAAACACTTTTTTTTCTTTTTTCACCAGCTAGACACTAATATCCAGCAGAGAGTTTATTGGTATAATTTTTTCAGAAAGAGACTGGAAGACTTAGCAAGTTCAAACTTTAACATTTTTTATCAAGAGTCCCAAATGGCCACCCTTTCCCCCACCCCACCATCATCACCACCAACCCCAATATGGCTTTCTCTACTACAGGCACTCAGGGCCTGCAGAGCAGAAACAGCACAGGCCAAACCAGCAGGCACGGGACACACTGTCAAATCAACAGAGCAAGCAACCGCCTGCAAGCCATCTTTGTTAAGGGCAAAATAAGCCGCTCATGACACTGGAGGATACAGAAAAGACAGGACTATCTTGATTCTTCTGAAGGAGTGAGGGAGGCTGGATGGGGTAAAAAACATGTTCTCAGAAGACATGCAAAGAAAGCCTTTACAAACAACTGAAGGTGACACAAATATCAGTATCCCCCAAACTTCCCTTTTCAAAGATGGCCACCCCCGCTGTCCATTCAGAAGGAGCACGCAGCAGAACCTACTGGGCGTGGAGAAAGACAGGCAGCGGGAGAGATTTAGTTTTCCACAAAGATTGTTAGTTTTTTTTTTCCTTTATTGATGGAATTTAAAGTGCATATAACTGAAGGAAAAGTCCAAGGCCTAGAGAAAGAGATGAGGCCCAAGAGAGAGGCTCAGAGATTCTAAAGGCGGCAGAAGGATACCCACCTAAAAAGGCCACTTGAGCTGCAAAA